>BRDA01006830.1:22436-40107 GCA_036984385.1 Crenuchus spilurus
TGTGGAAATTATACTCTGTGAAAGAGCTAATAAAAAGCTAATTTCCAGTATGAGCCTCTTTTCTGACTTCTCTATCCACCCGACGCCACAATATTGATAAAGCCTAGAGGTTTATGTTTGATGGGCATATTATATTCCTTGTTTGCATATGAAAGCTATATGCAAATAATAGGTGAACATTGATTTTATTTGGGTCATTTTTATTTCTAAAGTATTATATAGTTATTGTAGAGCTTTTCAGTGTATATAAGCTAAGCTAACCATGAGTACATTATGAGGTCTTGATCGTGTTTTCTCATGTCAATTCTGAGCGTTTACCCTGTTTTGCCTCTCTGGTTTTTGACTTACTCTGCCTGGACTCTGTTTTCGTATTTGGATTTGTCCCTGTATTTTGTTTGCCAGTTTGTTTGTAACTCCAGTTCAGTTTTGGTTTTGTACCTTCGGGTTTTCAATAAAACCTCAACTTGCAATTGGATCCTGCCTAGGCCGTTCATTACAATATGACATCATCGCCTAATTTAAATAACTGACATATAGTTGTAATTGAGGCTGTAGGAGAGAGGAATAACATTTTTGGAGAGACAAAAAGTGAGGAAAAAACACCCGAAATATGTTTAGGACTACAAATGAACTTCATGAAATAACTTAATGACTTTAATGCTTTGCTTAGACCCACATTACATAAACCAATTTTGTCCCGTATTGTTTAATGTTAAAATATTAAATTTATTGTGATCACATGCCAGCATGGAACAGTGTTCAGCCATAGCTAATGCCATGGTGGCTTCAGCCTTTTTTATAGAGGTTAATTTTTTTAGTCATTAGTGGCAGTTTGGTTTGGGTGGAACTATTATAAAGCATAAAGCAATATATTTTTGAGTTGTCATGTGTTTCTTTATATCACATAGTTTCTAGTATAAATCAGCCTTACAATACAGGCAGTATGCCCGTGTATCATCCACAATACACAGCTTCTATCAGCCCTTGAATTCAGCAGGGAGGCTACTGTCAGACTAACTGCCTGTCAGTGCTTTGAGATGGGGGAGGGACTCAAAGAGAACACACTGTTCGTTGGGCACTGTAACTGCACAACGAATGGTGTTTTCACATGGAGTCTCCAAAAGTGTCCAATACCACTGGGAAAAGTCGCTAAATTTGTCGCTAGTCACTTTTTTTGAAAAAAAAAAAAAAACCTCAATAAATAAAGCAACAAAATCGGCAACTGTGACTACATTTCTCCTGTACTCATATTAAACTACATATCCCAGCAGCCCTCACGCATTCCTTTACATCTCTTTGTAATTCCCAAGTTCCTCTAGAACTATGCTACCCACAATTCCTTAAGAACCTCTATGATCAAATCACAGCTGTTTTCATTTGTGTAATTGTTGGCTTTCCTATAAAGCCTTCTTTCAAAGACTTTTCTTTGATAAGTATTATATCTCCTTTGGATCTTCCTAAGCGCTCACAGTATTTGACTTCTTGTGTTTTTGACTCTGTTTCTGACTTAGCCCTGTCTCTGCTCTGTTTGTTTGCATTTAGTCCTGTTTAGCATTTACCCCTGTAGAGTATCATAGTTTGCTTTAGCCTTTCCTGGCATCCTAGTCTGATTTAGCCTTTCTTGGCACCCTATCCTAGTTTGATTGTAGCCATTAGAATTGCCGGGGCCAGTGCAGTCTTAAGTGTTATTCTGTTCAATTGTGGTTTTATGACTCCTGCCTATATTTCAATCATTCCTATACCTAGCCCTTTTTGTCTCATGTTTACTTGATAATTTACCTTGGACTGATCCTGGATTATCTTTTTTCTTAAGTAAAGAACTTATTTTCATCTGCAAATGTCTGACATGTTTCCTTTCTAGACCAAGACCTTGACAATTATCAAAAGATTGAGAGAACCTGGAGAAATTCCTGTGCACAAGGGACAAAGCTGAATGTAAATATTGGATTCTCATGTTCTTCTGGCTCTTAGGCAGCACTACATTAACAACAGACATGATTCTGTACTGGAAATCACTGCATGGGCTCAGGAACACTTCCAGAAATCACTGTCTGTGACCACAGTTTGCTGTGCATCCACAAAAATGACATTAAAACCATGTCAAAGACGTAATGTGTTAATATAATTCAGAAATGTTCTGTGGGAAAAAGCTTATTTAAAATGGACTGAGGCAAAATGAAAAACTCTTCTGTGGTCAGATGAATAAAAAATTACAATTCTTTTTGGAAACTATGGACACGGCACAAAGCAGCCTTGGCTGGGGGTGTGACAGGTGCATTATTGCTTATGGTGTAGAAAGAAACTATCAATTTCTGGCAAGGTCTTGCAAGACAATGCTAAACCACATACTGCATCCACCACTACAGCATTGCTTTGCAGAAGAAGACTCAGGGTGCTGAACTGGCCTGCCTGTTGTGCAGACCACATTTGGTGCATCAGGAAACATAAAATCTGGCAAAGAAAACCTAGGATTATTGTGCAGCTAGAATGTTATATCAGACCCAAATGAGACACCATTCCTCTCCCTAAACTCCAGCAGTTGGTCTCCTCACTGCTCAGATGTTTACAGATTGTTGTTAAAAGTACAGAGGATGCTACACAATGATTTTTAAGATGTGCTGCTCCCATCAAATTCTAAAAAGAGTAAATATTTGTTTTCATGAAATGATAAAATACACCACTTTTAACATCTGATATGTGTTCTATGTTCAAATGTGAATAAAATATGGGTCTGTGAGATTTGCAAATCATTGCATTCTGTTTTTATTTACATGTATTTACATTTTTGGAATTGGAACCCAATCATTAGTGAGTTGTAATTTAACTATAGTTTAACTATAGTGAGTTTTTCATGAACTATATCAGGAACTACAGAGAAAACTGACTATGAATAAAGATTAATAATCAAATATACATCCATACAGTCACAGTAGACCACGGTGAGCCGAAACCTAGTTCTGGAGTTCTACCAGCTTGCAAAGTTTAACTATAGCACAACTCAGCCAATGAAGGCTTTCAGAGACAACTGAATATCAGACTTCAGTGTGTTGGACCTGAGGATAGTGGATCTCCAGAACCAGGACTGGCACCAAAGCCACAGACCAACACTAGCAGTGCTCAGTGGCTGAGCTAAACCTTCTGGGCTTTTTTCCATTTTTTCATGTTGGGAACAGGAGACAAATGAGGAAGGATATTCAACAATAATCAGCTATGATCATACCATAGATCAGGGGTGGGCAACTGCAGTCCTGGAGGGACAGTTTGGTGATCTTCCTGATCAAACACACCTGATTCAACTCAGCAGGTGTAATTGCAGTGTCAGAGCAGAAAAATCACTAAACTCCTGGTCTGGAGCTGCGCACCTTTGCCACTGATGTTAAGAAGAATGCTGAATTAGTTTAAATAGCATGGATTTTTGAATGTATGTGTTCAACCCCTTAAAACTCAATTTTAAAATTCTATATTTCCATCTGAATCTGAATGCCCCCCCAATACTGGATATCAAATCTTAAGTCTATATACATTGAATTAATTTACAACTTGTAATTTCCTGGGACTAAGTAAAAACATTGATTAATTGAATGCAATACCATACAAGATACAAAAAGTGATAAGAAAGACAGCAGCAGATGTGATCTGAACTTTATCCATGTTATTCCTGATAGAGGTTAAGTCATAAAGTTAGGGGAAAGAGTCTCGCCCAGTGTTATCAAAGGGTGACAATCCTTATCAGAAACACTACACAAATGATTATAAAGATAACAAAGAAGAAGTTTTTGATTCATTTCAAGTAGTGATATGGTGGGCTCTGTATGACTACATTCACTTTTACAGGGCTTTTCAAGTATGTTTGTATCTCTGAGTAGAGTGGAAGCAATATAACTTAAAATAAATTCAATAAATTCTTCTACAATTATGTAGAAGTACTATTTTGGTTTACATCCTACATAACTGATCACTATCACTAAATGTAAGTGGTGAAGCATCCTTTCATAAAAAAGTAAAATATGGCATCCCTCAGGGATGTGTTCTAGGACCTTTGCTTTTTGCTGTATTATATAATAATAATAATAATAATAATAATAATAATAATAATAAGTTACACTTATATAGCGCCTTTCACAGACCCAAGGACGCTTTTATATGGAATATTTATATTATATGGAAACATGGCAACATTTCCATTACAACACAGTTGTAAATATCAACCAAAATGAATGTTATACTAAATACAATTTATGACTGTGTGATAGAAAACATAAAAGTTTGGATATCCAATAACTTAGATTTATAAAGATTTTTTTGGCCTGAAATGTTGGTAGCTGATATCACTATTGATTCTGTTTTATCTTTCACATACAGACAATGTTAGTAAAATGTCCTTCCTTTGTCTTCACAAATTTAAGAAATGTGTTCGTTACGGAATCATGAGAAACTAATTACTACCCCAAGACTGTACTACTGTAATGCCTTGCTAACTGGATGTTCCAGCAAGTCTACACAAGCCTCAATTTTTACAGACAGCAACATCAAGAGGCCTCACTAGAAAGTTCCATAACATAACATACAGCTACTGCGAGGTTGAGTGTTGTCACATTGTCGTCCTCTGGCCCAACAGACATTGATGGCTCAAAGATGGCCTCCATTGGCAGCAGGAAGGACACAGTGTGGTTCTTATTGAAGGTGATGTTTTGTTTGGCAAGGTAACGTGTCCTTAAAACACAGAGGAGCAAAAGAACATTGTTTAACACACTGAAAATGTGCCAGTAAGACCACTTTTTTTGTTGTTGTTTTTGTTTGTGTACTTTCTGCATTAGTTTATTACTTTTATTCTGGTATGATGTAGTATTTTGAATTCTTTTTGTTTCATTTACATTGTCAGGCTTTTGCATTTCTTTGTCTTTGCTTATCGATATGAGTATGGTAGAACAAACACCCACTGTCCCTCACAGTCTTCAAATACAGACTGAAGACACATCTTTGTGGAGCACTTAAGCGAGCACTAGTTTAAACACTTATTGTATTGTGTATAATTGTGTATCTTTCCTTCTTTCTATGTATTTAGTAAGGTTTTTGTTCTAACAGTGTCTGAACTGAAGAGTAGTTTGGAAACTAACCTGTCTGTACTAGCTGAGATAATTCTCTTAAAGGAAACAAAGTGCTGTTTTATGTCACTCTGGATAAAAGTGTCTGACAAATGCTGTAAATGTAAATTAATACAGATATACTGGCAAACATTGATTTTGTAATATAATAGGCAAAGATGCACTGATATTTAAATTTCATGTCCAATACAATATCCAATATATAACAGCAGAAAGTATTTATTTTAATAACATGTATTATTAAATTTGCATAACATTACATGATGTATGCATTGTACATTATGCAGCATACATTTGATCAAAAGTCATTCACATACAGTAGGTTATTAAAAATAAGAAATCCTAAACAATATTAATTATCAAAAGATGAATATAAATATATACAAATGTTTCTTACTAAATCTGAAATAACAACATTTAAACAGCATTTAAAGTATATAAAGTATAGTTAAAAGTATAATAGTATAGAGGAATATAGGAATATAGAGGTTTTCCATTTATCAGCAAACAGCATATCAGTTGGCAATATATTATGCATTGCTAGTAAAAGCAGATTTTAGTAATTCACTGTTTTTCTTCCATCCTCAGTAATAAAATGCAATTGTACCAGTTGAATTATAAAGATGGACACCTTTCCCTTATTCATCATATCAGTGTATGTTTAAACATGAAGCACAGGACATGGCAATTTAGATTAGATAAAGATCAACAGACGCATATCATCTTAGATTACGAGTACAGCACTCTTATCATGAATTTTGTACATCACTCTGGATAAGAGCAACTGCCAAATGCCATAAATGTAAATGTAAAGCTAAAGAACTTCACACTGATTGGTCTCTTTTAAAAGATAATTCTTTAAAAAAATATATAATTTCACTACTACACATGCAGCCAGTCAGCTGAGACATTTTAGGTTGCTGGTTGAGGTTTGTACTGCATCTACAAGACTGGCAGCTCATTCCGCAACAATAAAGTCACCAGTAGGGTCATTTCCAGGTATGGGTTCAATATGTACTTAAAATACTAGTGTTTTATTCTATTGATTAATGCAATTTCGTGTATTTTGACCCTGGTTACTGTTTATATGTAATAAATTATGGTGAATTGGTTGTATGAGCCCATAAATCATTATTCATATTAAATATATTGGCAGTAAAAAGAGACCCTAGGCTACAGGGGAACAAACAAGCTATGGCCCAATAATCACTCCCCAAACACCCATTGGGCTAGCTCCAGTTCTGGAGAGACAGCGATAGTAAGAGGTGTATATCTAGCTCTACCTGTATGTGTACGGTCCTTTCTGAAGAAGCTGAGGAATGCTCCCATTCATTACCACCTCATCAGGATTCTGCACATCAAACAGCCAAAACTGCCTATAAACTGCAGCTCCAGAGGAAATCCAATTCTCATATGCTGTAGTTCCTTCTTCCAACACAGATTCCTACAAGACAGACAGACAGCTTTATTTTTGATGTTCCCTCTTTGAAAGCTACTAAAAATGAAGGGAAATCATCTTGTTGTCAGTAGTGCTTTGGCCAGGTTCCAGAAACTCAAACTTTAGTACATAATCTCAAACTGTGACTACGAAACAAAACTTGACTGTGAACTAAAGATTATGGCATAAACAGGAATGTGATGACAAAACAATGACTTGAAAACATTACAAGACAGGCAATACAAGGTAGATATTACAGTTTGACATAACAATGACTGATCAGGACTGTGAGACACTAGAGAGGTTTATAGCAAACTTAAGACAGAGAATGAAACAGCAGGGCTGTGCAATGACATGATGTAACTGGGGGTGGAGACATTACATGACATGATGTTTGTAGTGAAATAATTTTAATTCAATTTGAACAAGACAAGATAACAAGTAACACATTTAAACCAAGAACTGTTCTCATCAACAGTTCCTGCAAGCTTAAATTCACTCAAAATCATATTTGCACAATTTACTCATTTACCTAAGCTATTGTGAATTGACCAAGATATGTTGTGAGTACGAATTTTGCTTGTTTAGTTTAGAACTGGAGCTACAAAGCTAACATTGCTAACAATGCTAAAAACTAAAAAAGATCTCAGTATTCACCTAAATAGCCCCAAGGGCATTTAGCCCTAAATAGCCCCAAGGGCACCAGCACTATTTGGTCCAGTTAAAACATTTTGTTTCATCTGGTCTGAAAACAGTAATTGCACTCGGTGTGGATCAAACAAACCGTACCAAGACCTGCAAGATGAGGTGGTCTCGGTCTGGTCCCAAATTAACTCGGGTGCAGTTTTCTTGTGGTGAGAACGTGATCCGACCTCAATCCAACCCGACTATGGTGTAACTCCACAAGTTTGAGCTAAACAAAGAGCCGGTTAGTGCTAAAACTGTACTGTTGCTGCTGTACATGGGTTACTAACCACCACATAGACTGTGTCATCTCGCATGAGGGCTCTCAAGACAGTTAAACGGAGGAAAGGAGGCATGGCCTGGGATGGGTGAGTGCCGCATGGCAGCCGCAAGACAGTAGGTGAATGCTGGGTGACAACAGCAACAGGACAGCAACAGTTTTTGCTGTGCTGCTGCTGCTGGCTGCTGTTGCTCTAGTGTTTACTTTCTTGCTCCCACTTCAGACAGCTCTGACCAATCAGAGGAGACAGTGTGTTCACATGGTTTATTGGGGTGCATTTTGATGCATTTAGGTTTGTGCCTGTGTGAAAACAAAACAAATAGTGTTTGAAATGCTCTAAGTTAAACAAACTCATTGTGACTTGGACCAGAGAAACAAACTACCGGTGTGAAAACGCCCTAAACACAACCTTAATATTATAGATGGATGAATAGAATGATTTGTTGAATAATCACAATATATCATCTGCTAAGAGTATTACAATATACTGAATTGTAACATAATACAGTGGAACTTTGGTTTTAGTCACTAATCTGTTCTAAAGTGCCCGATAATTACAGAAATGAACAATAACTGACGCAATATTTCCCATAAGAAATAATGTAAATCAAATTAATGTGTTCCAAAATATTAACAAAAATACATTTTATATAGAATAACTATAGGTTTACATAGAAAAAACAACGAGAAATAAATACAAATGACTAATGAAATTGATAAAATAACATTTAACAATTCACTCTTATGGGATTATGATCTGAGAGTACCGGTGTGTTCCAGCCATCAGCCTTTGTTTTGTAAATTCGTTTTTGGCAATCTCATTCTCGCTATTTGTTTTCACACCCATTTTCAGGTGGTAGCACTGCACGCTATCACTTTAGTGTGACATGTTTTAGTTTGTTTTGAGTCTAATCAACAAGAAACAATGAGAATCAAAGCCAGAATGAGTGATGAATGCATGGGTGGATGCTTTTCACAAAATTAGTGACAAGTTATGTGGACATGCCAATGAAAACCGGGTGGATAACCATAACTTGGATAAAATAGAGAGTACTTTATAATAACAATAATAATAATAATAATAATAATAATAATAATAATTCATTCATTCATTCATTATCACACCCGCTTATTCCTAATCAGGGTCGCAGTCAGTCCCCTAACCCCTCACTGGGCGCAGGGCAGTACACTATTCAACTAAGCCCAGGACAGGGCGCCAGTCCATTGCTGGGTGAACACAAGCGCACACACACACACACACACACACACACACACACATACAAACACACCCATATGGACAATTTAGAGTACCCAATTCACCCGACCTCCATGTTTTTGGACTGTGGGAGGAAACCGGAGACCCCGGAGGAAACTCACGCAGACACAGGGAGAACATGGAAACTCGGCTCAGATGCGGACTCGAATCCAAGACCACAGCGCTGAGAGGCGAACGTGCTAACCACTAAGCCACCATGCCGCCCTTAATAATAATAATAATAATAATAATAATAATAATAATAATAATAATAATAATAATAATAATAATAATACATTGTTGTATTTTATTCATTTAAAAATGGGGAGGATATTTGAGTCTGAAAATGCAATACAAAGTTTTTATCAGTGGAATATCAGGGTCAGAACTGCAGCACTTCATGAATGCAACATGCATAAACACAGGAATCCTCACAAATAAATACACCACTGTCTGAAGTTTACAGTCTGTAAACACTCACTGGCTTCATACAGCAAGAAATGAGCTGCTTGTTTTCTCTGCAGGTTTTATAGCAGCCTCTGCTAATTGGATGAGGACAGTATAACCCCTCCTGTTTACTTTCAGAAGTAGAATCACTGAGGCAGTATGCTTTGAAAATAAGGCTTCATTGTCATCTGACTTTCTAATCTGACTATATTTATGCAGCATACAGTCCAATTCCTACACATATAAATGATTCAAGATTAAATATTTTTTGCTGTTTGCAGGCACTTGGAATGTTTGGATCATACACATCATTAATAAGCAGGGCAGCAGTACCTGAATCAGGACAAAAGTCACTGGGTCTAATGTCTTGGACATTGTACATGATCTCTGACTCAGGCCCTGGTCTTGACAAATTTTATTTCTGGTCACGACAGAAAACCGTTTTTAAAATATATACTTATTTTTAATTTTCAAATGTAATCCACATATGTTTGAATTTGATTTGGCTAACTGGAAAGAGAAATGGGTGATTGGTTGGATTCTGAGTGGACACTAAATGTAAAGACATTTTTGTGGGTGCTGTGTTAAACTCTGCTGTTTCCAGGACAGAGCTCTGCTTCTGCACATGTTGAACCACAAATAAAATCAGAGTAAGAATATATATCACAGTTCCAAAAAAGAAACATTTGGCTGAAACCAAAACAGAACAAAATGAAACATTTTGCCAAATACTGAACATTCTATAAATGTTCTTCATATCTATAAATGATTAACTAACCTATTAACCAAAATAAGACATGTAGTTAGTCACGAATAAATGTCTGTTTTTTAATAAGTTGGTTTGACATCATTAGGTTTAATAACATGAGTTTAATTGATTATTATTTTATATTTGTATGTAAAACAAAGACAATAATATATGATTGTGTATGAAAATGCATGTATGTTACTAATCATTAATAAAATGACGAAAATGTCTAAAATGGATGCTTTGTGTTTACTGTAAGTGTCATTGGCTAAAGACAGTGAAACACTTAACATTTCTTCTGTTAATTGTGAGACGGTTCCTAACACTGCAGCGGCTAGTGCACAAACACAAAGCTAAGTGGCTATATTCTGGTTTCATCATAACAAGTGAAGTTTAGTAAAGGTTGTGCTTGTAGTTTGTTGTCTTCTTCCATTTCACCACCAAATTAACTGTGCTAGTGAATGTGTGTTTCATTAGCTGGTGAGGAAAAGTACAATTCTGCATGTCAAATGAGTGTCTAAAATTAAACTAAATTTGCAACAGTAAGGTTGCACTCTGGCTAATGTCTACAGCTGAGAACTAGAAAAAGGTAACAGTATCATTGAAAACTGCATTGTTTTAAATTATTGTCTTTTCACTTAAAAAAAAATTCAGTGCAAATAATATTGGGTGCATCCCTATTACACATACACTGAAAATTCTTCATACACTGAAAAACCCTATTACTGAGCTCAAATCTAGTCCTGCTTGTCAGATTTTTAGGCCTCAATCGAAACAAAAGAAATTAGAGCACACTGTTCACATGACTACTTGATGACACATTAATCATGTAACCGATGAAATCTGATTTAGTTTGGACAAATGAGTGTATGTATATACTCATTACTGGAAAAAGTAATTACACTTAGATAGTGATATATACCATTTACTATTGTGACAGTATAGTGGATGTTCAAATATGCTTAATATAGTAACAGTCACATATATATGCTTGACACACACACACACACACACACACACACACACACACACACACATAATTTAAATTCATTCAACAACACAGTAAAAATTAATTTATTCTAGTAATTAATTTAATATAGTAAGAGTTGCAGTAAGGGTTAACCAACCCCTGGCTCTGTTACTGTATTAATTTCTTCTTCTTCTTCTTCTTCTTCTTCTTCCTCTTCTTCTTCTCTCTCTCTCTCTCTCTCTCTCTCTCTCTCTCTCTCTCTCTCTGTGTCCTAGTTGTCGGTGCTCAGCTCTAATGACTTTGACTTTGACTACTGAGGATGCTTCACTTTCTGTCTATCAATCAGCCAAATGTATTTAACCTTCCCTTAAACCTTACTGATTATTATCATGTATGTTTGATCTATATTGTTTTCCCCAGCCTACCTTCTTCACAGTGTCCTCGATCACAATGTTACCCACGGGAATAAGGATGACCCCCAGCAGACAGGTCAGTGCCCCGACCACGCAGCCTGTGATCAGCCAGCAGGATAAGGAGCAGCACGAACAGCCCATAGCGGATCTCACCGGCCAGCTCAGGCGCGTCTGTCGGTACTGTGGAATGGCAGCGAGACACACGCACATACACACCGCCTCTCACCCGTGACGTCAGCAAGAGCGGGTTAAGGTTGGTGTTACGCGTGTTTTTTTTCTTTTCTTTTCTTATCCCACCCGTATTCGGGCACGTCACGCCTTGCCCACTTCAAGGTCTGCCTGTGAGTATGAACTCCTAGCCAATCACAGTGCAGGCTCCAAGAGAGATGTCACTAGCCAAAGAGAGCAGCATGGGTGTAATTAACAAGTCCTAGAGCAGCGGAGAAGCTATCAGCCAATCATAACACAGGAGGAATGTCACTGGTCAATCTTAGAGCAGCAAAGATGCTATCATCCAATCATAAGACACGAGGAATGTCACTAGCCAATCTTAGAGCAGCATAAATGCTATCTGTAAAGATGTTATTAGCCAATCATAGCAGAGTAGAGGTGCCAATATCCAATCCTACAGCAGTAGAGATCCTATCAACCAGTATAACATAGGAGGTATGCTAGTAGCCAATCATACAGCAGTAAGGCTGGTATTAGCCAATCCTAATGTAGTAATGATGCTAGCCAATCATAATACAACAGCAATGCTACTAGCCAATCATATAGCAGTATAGAAGCCTTCAGCCAATCATAATAGGGTAGGTATAAACAGTAGTAAGGCCAAAGTAGTAGTAGTAGTAAGTAGTAAGTAAGTAAGTAACAAAAAAGTAGAAAGTAGCCAAATCTTCTGCAGTAGAGATTTTACTAGCCAAGAGTATTTATTAACAAAATTAATTTGTGATTAATTTGTTTTCATATGTGTAATTTATGCTCTTGACACTGGGGATGATGGCTGATTTTGTCCCCATCCATTTTTGCCCACATGTTTATTTTTTAGAGACAAAACATTCCTTTATAACATCGTGTTTACTGTTTTGATTTCTGCTAGACTGTTTTTGCTGGGACTAGAGACTCACCTGGTCCATCACATCATGGAAAGATAATACAATTCGTCCAATAATCCGATCTCTGTTTAGTATGTTCATATTAGTGAAAAGAAGAAATGTGCCCCTCTCTAGTGAAACACTAATTTACAAATAAAACACTTCACTTTGGCATGAAGGTAGATGAGCTTTTAAGGCTTTAATTATATATATATATACACATCTTTATAGATTAAGCTAAAGTCATACTGTGGTTAAACAATATTGAAGTTTTTAGCTTGTTATTACAGAAGCTGTTTGGCTGACTATTGACTTCCTCTGTGTATTAGCAGTGTTAACCCTTCAAACTTCCAGTATAGCTGGGCTTGACCAGCCATCCATCAAGACATGTGGAAGACTGGCATCAAGACTCTTCTCTGTCCTGGCACCCAGGTGGTGAACAAACTCACAGTCCCTCACAATCTTCATACACAGACTGAAGACCATCTCTTTGTTGAGCACTTAAACGAGCACTGGTTTAAACACTTATTGTAATACATTGTAATGCTCTTATATTGTGTATAATTGTGTATCTTTCCTTCTTTCTAGGTATTAATAATGTTTTTGTTCAGTGTCTGAACTGAAGAGTACTTTAGACTCTAACCTGTCTGTACTAGCTGAAATAATTATCTTAATGGAAAGAAAACACTGCTGTACATCACTCTGAATAAGAGGGTCTGCCAAATGCTGTAAATATAAATGTAAATGTTAGCTTTCCAGTTAATCACAGGACAAGTAACAGTCTATATGCACACTGGACAGTTTTTAAAATCTCAGAATCATTATACTGTTCACACTAGAAGATGTTTATCACCTGTGACTATACAAACAATTGCAGATGAGGATTATATACTATACAATCTCTCACCTTACTGCAAATACCACTCATTCATGAAAATGCATAAGAGATGAATATCCACCACATCATGTACACTAGACACTAACTGTTCATTCTGACATTCTTCTAGGCCCCGCCATGTGAAACAGAAACCCTGCCGAGTGCAAGCGAGACTTGGCAGAGTCAAGAGAGCTCCGACTGAGTTAGAAGAAGACCTGACTGAGTGCAAACACCATCTAGGTGAGTTAAAGCAAGACCCAGCACTTTCATGAAAATACAGGTGAGAGCTACACTCACTGGTCACTTCATTAGGTACACTTTGCGTCTACACTCAGTGTCCATTTGATCAGCTCTACTGATCATATAGGTGCACTTTGTAGTTCTACAATTACAGACTGTACTTTATCTGTTTTTCTGTATACTTTATTAGCCTTCTTTCATCCCTTTCTTTAATGATCAAGATCCCCACAGGACCACCACATATCAGATTTAATTTGGGTTGTAGATGACACTACAGGGTGGTGGATCATTCTCAGCAGTGCAGTGACACTAATGTGGTTGTGGTGTGTTAGCGTGTGTTGCACTGGTCTGAGTGGTTCAGACACAGATATTAAACACCTTGTGTCACTGCTGGAGTGAAAACAGTGCACCAACCAAAACTATTCAGCTAACAACATTCTGTAACCAACAATGAATGACTACAGGACCAATACAAACTGTGCAGCAACAGATGAGCTACTGTCTCTGACTTTACATCTGTAAGGTGGACAAACAAGCTAGGTGTATCTAGTAGAATGAGCTGTGTTTCATCTACTCATACCAGCCCAATACACATTAACACACCACCACCACATCATCACCACATTGTCACTGCAGTACTGAGAATGATATACCACACAAATAAAAGCTGCTCTGTGGTGGTCCTGACCACTGAAGAACAGGATGAACAGAGGTTAACAAAGCATACACATGGACTACAGTCTGTAAGTACAAAGTGCACATATATGGCTAGTGAAGCTGATAAAATGGGCAGTGAGTGTGGATACAAGGTATGTGTATCTAATGCAGAGGCCAGTGAGTATATATATTCACCAGGTCACTCATAACTAATAATGGACCAAGCCCCAAGGCCCCAGAGCCCCAAGGCCAAAGCCCGAGACCCCCAGGTCCCAGGGTCAAAGCCCCAAGGCTCCAAAGCCCCAGGGATGAAGCCCCAAGGTTCCAGAGTCCCAAGGTCCAAGCCCCAAGGCCTCAGAGCCTAAGGCCAAAGCCACAAGGCCCAGGAGCCCCAAGGTCAAAGCCCCAAGACCCCAGAACCCCAGGGACGAAGCCCCAAGACCTCGGAGCACAAGGTTCCAGGCCCTGGTCCTCCAGAGTCCCAGGGTCAAAGCCCCAAGGCTCTGGTGCCCAAAGGCCCTTTCTTTAGAACTAGTATGGGTCTCAACCGTGTACTAGCTAACTACAAACCCTGTAAAGCTGCTTTGTGAGATCAGTTGTAAAAAGCGTGTTATAAATAAATTTGTCTTGACTTGACTACTAGCAAGACCTAGTCAAGTGAGAGTGAAACACAGATGAGTGGAATGAAACCAGGCCATGTGAAAGTGAGACCAGCCTAAGTTAAAGTGAGACCAGCCCAAGTGAGACAGAGACCAGAAAAAGTGAGAGTGAGACCAAGCCAAATGAGAGTGAGACCCGACCAAGTGATAGCGAGACCAGGCCAAATGAGAGTGAAACCTGGCTGAATGTGATTGAGACCCAAGAATGTGAGCGAGACCCTGCATAGATCAGCGAGACCTGGCAAAGTGTAAGTGAGTCACAGCCATATGAGGTGTGAGAGAAAAAAGATGTGATGACTAACAATGCATGTTTGACTGAACTGATTCTTTTAAACTGTCCTTTAAAATAAATTGTCTTACTAAATCATTTAGTTTGATAGTAATTTGAGGAATAAAACCGGTGTTCTGGATTCTCATTTACTTTGCTCATCACTAGTTCTAGTACTTGTTGCAGAGGTACTCACACTACAAAACTTGACATGATTCAACAGACGTTTGAAAATATCATAGGATCTGCGGCAGCTCACAGAGGAAGAAAATTATGTCACTGAACCATTCATGCTACATGAGTGTTGTGAGGTCTGCAAGCAGCAATGTGTTGTCAAACAGGAGGGTTTTGTTGCTGTGAAAAACAGGGCTTAAAATGTGTAGCATTAGAGCAGTAGGGATAACAAGCTAATCCCAGAACAGCATGAATGCCATTATCCTACAGCAGAGCAGGAGGGACAGGCAGTCCTACAGCAGAAAAGATGCTGATACATAATAAGAGTACAGGTTACAGGATATTAGCTAATAGCAGCAGAGTCAAGATCCTATAGACAAGCAGATGGATTTGTCTAAATACCGGCGCTCCAGTATCACTGCACAGCATTATCACCTTGATGCTGATAAGTTTATGCTGAGAAAAAAATAAAACAGCTGACTGGATGGCAGAAGTTAAAGTACAAAGTATGAGATAAAGGTTACAATCTTTTGCTCAGATTAAAGGGCAGTTTTTTTATTCCAGTGTGTTCCAGTCTTGACCTAGAAAACTGGGTGCAATAAATGTAAACACTCACTACAAAGAGTGAGTACATAATGTACATAAAAAAGTTCAATATTCAGCGTTAAAATGAAAAAAGTTTTCCACATCTGTGGCACAGTGAATATTGAAGAGTAGTACTGACATTCAAGTCATTTTGAGGTCAAAGAACGAAATGTAATGGCAACTAAGATAAGATATAAATCCCTAACAAAGATAATATTTATCTTTTAGCATGTGTGGAGTTATGAAATACTTTCATTTTGGTAAAAGAACCACACCTGTAACACCTGACATAATCACAGGCACCTGACACAACCAAACTCCTCCCATTATCCAATCACGAGCCAATTTCCCACTCCTGTTAATATTCATGTGACAGTTTCACATCTTGCCTCCACCTTCAGTCCATTTTTACTTAACAGGGGGGCTCAGCTTCACACATCATACAAGCAGCTCAGTCAAATTATATAAAGTAACTCAAGTTTCTTAAGTTATGGAAGTCTTAAGTTATGGAACATTAAATTATGTACACTCTTAAAAGATGGTTCTTCAAGGGTTCTTTAGTAAAAAATGTTTTAAATAGAACCATGAACACTCAAAGAACCTAAAGGGTCCTTTACGTGGTGAAAGCATTCTTCATGTTGATGAGGAATGTGCCGTGGATGGTTCTGTATAGAAGACTTTTGAAAATAGTTCTAGATAGCACCAAAAAGGATTCTTCTATTATTACAACCTTGGTTTTATAACCACAGCAGAAACTTTTTTGGGGCTATATAGAACCCAAAATATATGGAACCATCTACAGCATATTCTTCATCAAAATGAAGTACCCTTTCACCATGGATCTTTGTGTGTTCATGGTTCTATATAGATCCACTTTCATTACTAAAGAACCAGTGAAGAACAATCATTTTTTAAGAGTGTAGGTTTTGTTTTCAAAAATGTGTTAAATTTAGGAAATGAATAGAAGAACTTGGACTCCTGTGGAGGAGAACTTACATGTTATTTATGATTTCATTTCAGCTAAATGAATGCCATTTGATCAGGCCTACACAGACAATTTGAAACCTGATCATGTGGTTTGCCATCCGCTGGGGCCCAAGAGAGCAAAATTGCCTGTGCTCTCTCATGGCATGTAAAATGGCACTCTCTCCACAGTACTACCAAGTAGTGTTGGCTGGCTCAGTCGTATGCCAGGTTATTCATTAGAACTGGGAATGCTGAGATTTCCTTCGAGTGCATTGACTGCCTGATGACTTGACTTCACATGCATCGGAGGAGGCCTCTGTCACTCTTCTAAAGTCAAAGACATTACAAGAGATAGGGAGAGTCAACGAATGGGCAAGTTGATTGGCTGCCAGACACATTGGTGAAAAAATCAGGCAAAAAAAGAAAAAAAATTACTAATGCATTTGTAAAAGTAATAAACAATGAATATAGGCTGAATTAAAAGCAAAGGGCTTGACAACAATCCATTCAAATGATTAAAGTTCTTATTATGTATAAGAACTTTATTATATGTGTGTATATATATATATATATATATACAGGGGTTGGACAATGAAACTGAAACACCTGGTTTTAGACCACAATAATTTATTAGTGTGGTGTATGGCCTCCTTTTGCGGCCAATACACCGTCAATTCGTCTTGGGAATGACATAAACAAGTCCTGCACAGTGGTCAGTGTAACATTCAGTGAGGCAGACAAACGCAGATAAGCCAGTAAACTATTTTACTGAAAGTAACACACAATGCAGAGTCGAAATCGAAAAAACAGT
>BRDA01006832.1:0-23688 GCA_036984385.1 Crenuchus spilurus
ACGCAATTTCACCGTTAAATAAACTGTGTTTATCCTATTTTCCATTTACGGTGGTAAACTGTCATGGTTTGACAGTTTTTCACCGCAAAATCTACAGACATTTTTTACAGTGCAAATGCTGCTGATGGAACTCCAAACATTTCTCAAAATGGGACCCAGGTCTGTTTCCTTAATTGATAAGGTATGAGAGACCCTTGTGCTTCTCCTGTAGTGCAGCAAACAGTAAGCATCTTTGACTGAAGTGCAATTAACAACAGAGACAGACAGCAGAAACCTGCTGGCCATAGCCTCACCCAGCAGACCTGGGACAGCAGACTTCAAATGAATTGATTACATTACTAGTGTGCCAAAAAATTTACTGTGTTTCTTACATTTACTTTGACTTTTATTTCATTGGATGCAGGACCTAAGATATTTAAATTTAGGGCTAGAGGTACAGTAAACAACAACGCATGAGAAAATGATTGAAATCTTTAAAAACATGTTCCTCAAAGAAATATTAGAAAGGATTTGTGTTCTTACTCTACAGTAATTAAAATTAATTAAATGATTCAAGGAATTTCCCCCCAATGGACTTAGGGTTGTAATTCAAAAAGGTGAAATGTCATGTAATTTATACTCGTTACGTGTAAAGTGACATATTTCAAGTCTTTTTTCATTTAATGTTGGTACTGTTTGAATAGCAATTTACTCAAACTCAAAATGAAATGTTCTAATAATTTGAGATTCTGGTCTTCTGGTTCTGAGCTATAAGCCACAGTGATCAACATTAATGTGATGCTAAAGCTCTCTTCAGATTTTTCATGTACCTACCACCAGACCTCCTCATTCTGCTCCATCCAGTCATTCACGACAGGCACTTACAAAGTAGATGCATGTGGGGTGGCTGGTGGAAAGGAGTCAAGCCTCTTCAACAGCTACACTGAGGATTCCTGCCCAGGGCAGGTAAAAGAACCACTCTGAAAGATTGTCATGTTTTCATAAAAAAAGGTTCTTGGTTGACATTCTTGCTGAACTGTGGGTTGTAGCCTGATGTACGGCTACAGACACCAGAGCACTGGAAAAAGTGGAAAACATGGTAAACTTGGGGGTCTAAATCTGATAAAATGTCCACAGATATAGCAAAGTTGCTAAGCACATGATTAAATAGAGCCTTGGTGGACTGGAATGTTTAGGGGATACAGGTGAAGGGAACATTCTGAAAATCTCAGTAACTGTGATTATAGTAGTTTACCCTTGTGATGAGCAGAGATTAGTAATGAAGTCAAAAGCTAGCATATGTGAGACCACTGTTCACTGTGTGTTGTTTACTTATATGTACATTACCTGTGCTTTTTATATAATACTAGAGAGACATCAATGGCAGGAAACAAATTCCTTGAGTGTACCAACATACCTATAAATGTACCAACATGGCCAATAAATCTGATTCTGATCGGTACCCACCACTAAAGTTGAGGGTATGTATCTCCCCTGGATGACCTGAGGTTACAGAATAATGGGCTTATGTGGAAAGTCTTTTTCTTAATGCAGGTGAGATGTACTTCTTTTATTAGGGACAATAGGAAAGAATAAACTGTCAATTTGCATCATCTCCCAGTAGGGTGATCACCTCCAGACAAAAAAAGTTGCAAAGTTAAGTGGGACAATGTGGGACAGACATAAAAACTTCTATCTAATTTACCAAGAAACATTTATTATTGCCTTTTAACCCCAACAACCAAAAGATTGAAACATTATCTGACCCAAAATATAGCCCAAAGTTGCTATATTTTAAGACAGGCCTATACGAGACAAAACACTAATTTTGCAACATCCGTTTTTTATTGGGACAATCAAACTATTCAACTATCCAAAGGGCCATGCATTATGCAACTAAAAGTATGCTCTCAGTTTTGATCAACCTTTTTCAATCTTAAAATATAGGTTATGGTGCAGTGCGGGCTTAAACATAAATAGTTATTACTAATTGTAAATGAATATGAATACATTACTTACAAATTATTATTAATAATATTTTATTAATAATGACTAGTTACTATTAATAATACACTAATAATAACTGTTAAGCATTATTATTAATAATAAAATGCATATTAATCATTAATAAAATATTAATAAATTATTAGATATTCATAAACTGTTAAAAGCATGTAGTATGTAATTATCACCCAATTCTGTTTCACCTTGTTAGTCAACTTTACTCCAACTCATTACCACCAATTTTACACTTATGTTTGGAAAGTATGGTCAAAAGTAATTAGACAATAGTTACACTTAGAGGCATGTAAAAGGATGGCTTATCACAGACTGGTAGATGCACGCACATAGACATTATTATTCAACTGTTAATATTATTGGATTTAAATATGAAACTTGTGATATTAAAATATACACAGGCAGAATAAAAAATACAGCATGTTAACAACTTTTGAATAGATTTGAAAAGACTGAATTCTATCTCTGCATGACGCCACTTTAGACCAGCTGCCCACCAACAACCAACTACTGTGACCTGCTCCAGATGCCCTACTCTACTGACCACAATCAAGTTTATATGGACTTTACTGGCTGTTACCATTATTACTAGCGGTGTGCATCTGTCCAATAAATGATGATCCAATATGTATCTCGATTCATGCGGTACGATACGATTCAGAAACGATATATTTTAAATTGGGCCGATTCAGTTCAATTCGATTAAGTAGGATTTTGATACAGTTGGGTTCAGTATAATAGGGTAGGAAATAATACAAGTAACTTGTTTAAAATAGATAATTTACATTATGATTCAACATAAGTTAATACTAAAAATGTGATTTTGCTTGCTTTCAGATAGATTAATGAAATACTAGAGAACTAGTAAAGTTGTATTTGACATGTGAATTCAGAATCAGTAAAATACTGTCGCGTTGGGATGTGGTAAAGGGGCTCCAATGTTTTAAACAAGTCCCCAAAGCCCTCATTCTCCACCACACAGTATGGTCTTCAGTCTTTGACATGAACTGGGCTACTGAAGCCATTATTACTTTGGCTCTAGCTGAGTTGTGGTCGAGTTTTGGCTGAAGAAGTCCTATTTTTCTGTGTTTTTGTCCTGCCGTGTCTTTGGGCTAGCGGTGCTAGCGTCCTCATCACCACTTTCACCATGACGTCTCACCAAATGAGTGGTGAGGTTTGTTGTAATACTGGTGTACTTGAATGCGACTTTGCATTCTTTGCAAACAGCAACGGTTTTGTCTAGTTTTCCATTCTTCATGTAAAAACTGAACTTGAGTGTGACGAGACGTGACTGTGACGAATATCGCGACAGTTAATCAGAGAGAGAGGGAGGGGGGGGGAGAGACAGAGAGAGAGAGAGAGAGAGAGAGAGAGGGAGGGAGGGAGGGAGGGAGGAGGGGGAGCAGTAGCAGCAGCGCACATCAGCAACACCAAATCAATTGGCAGCTATTTAATCAGGCCATCGGCCGGTTTATGCTACAAATAGACCGATTCAGGTGTCCATGTACCGATGTATTCACATCGTTTAAGTCAAAACCGGACTTCTGATTCAAATCGTTTATTTTGTACACCCCTAATTATTACCATTATCATCATCATTCATGTCCCACTACTGTCACCATATCAGTACCTGAACAATACAACAGCATCATAGGATTATGTGCTTTATCAAGAAAGGATGGATCCCCCATGTGAGTCTGGTTCCTCCCAAGGTTTCTTCTTTCAGCTTTGAGGGAGTCTTTCCACTGTTGCCATTGGCTTGCTCACTGAGGATTTGGTGTTTGTTATTACTAACCCTGTAAAGCTGCTTTGTGACATCAGTTGTAAAAAGCACTTTTTAAATAAATTTGATTTGATTTGGTTTGATTTGATTTGATTTAATACAGCATTACATTGTGTTTGGATGGTAAAAACTGCAGGGAACCAAAACAGACTTTTAAAAAAGCTCAGGGGACATGCCCCCCTTTGCTTCCCCCCCCCTCCCCAAAAATTACACCCGTGCTCTCCTCTGAACTACTGGATAAAAGTCAAGAGTAAGCCTATCGACGGATGTGTCTGTGTTTTTATTTTCAGTTGGATTGAATTAAAAATTCAGAAAAATTCAGGGACAGAATGCTCAACTTGCATGACACAGGACAAAGTGTAAAACTGCTGTACAGCACAACGTAAAGCAGGACACCCTATCTCCCACCTCATACCTGCCGTCACTGTCAGTTCTAGTTTTATTGTTAAGAGTGTGATATTTAATTTGTGAGAGTAAATATGTTGGAATAAAAAGGCAACAGGTTTTGCATATTCTGTCTCTTGATAGCGTGGGTCCATTCCAGCAATTACCAGCAGACATAGTTCAGAATTTCAAGGTGCAATCTAAGTACTGATCAGTTGTCTTGGTCAACTTAATAAGCTACCCTTCTCTCATGAGAATGGCTCACTATGGCTTTAAACTCCTTGACAAACTGGTCATAAGAGAAAGATTATATGTACAACCATATGTACCAGTAAGTGCTACACAGTGCAACATAAAACCAGTCACTGGGGTTTCCATCATATGTGTCTGGCTTACTCCCAGATAAACAATGAACTAAAATCATGGGAAGATTTTGCTTCTGAGTAGCAGTAAAATTCTCTAGGTTGTAGCTGGGTGGATGTTGTCCAGGTACTTTACCTTGGTAACTGGTGGCCTTGGTAAGAGACATAGGATCAGCATGATGGTTAAGTATTCTGTAACTCTGAAGAAACAAACCAGAGGACAGAGAGAGAAAGAGAGAGGGTCGGACTTTGGGTGACATGGCAAAGGCTGGACATTCATAATAAGTTGAAAATACTACTATAATTCTGGGAGTGGGAGTAAGATCAGCTTTCTCTGAAAAATGTTTATTTGTTTTGCAGTAAAGCTAGCTCAAAAATGAATAAACAAGGAGCAACAATATAACCATCTGGCAAACAGTTAGCCTAGCCTAAGCCTAGCTAACATAGGGTGACCAGATCTGAGATTATGAAAAAGAGGACACCCCAGCGTGGGAGGTGGGGGGGGGGGCATATAATGCAGGGCTGGCGATCTGTAATACATGGATCACGCGCACCACGATTTTACAGGGGCACCACATGTGTTAGGGGGGCACCATGCATCCCTTTTCATCCCTTTTTGGTGCTTGAACATAAATTGTATTATTGTTATTAATTATTAATAAATATTGACAAATTATGATTTTTTTATTTATTATTAATTACTTGTTACTATTAATAATATACTAACTATTAAACATTATTATGAATTATAACATAATAAAATTAATATTAATCATTAATAAAATATTAATACATCATTAAATATTATTAAATATTAATAAACTGTTAAAAGCATGTAGCATAAAATTATCACCCTTATCACACCATTATCAAAAGTAATTATGTTTCATCTTTTCAGTCAACTTCACTCCAGCTCATTATCACCATTGTTACACTTATGCTTGGAATGTACGGTCAATAGACCTCAATTACACATAATTATACCTCATTTTTGAGTAAAAACAAGCAAAAATTAAAATCAAAAATATAATTATTTTGACAATAGTTAAACTTAGAGGCATGTAAATGGGTGACTTATCACAGACTGGTAGACACACGCACACAGACAGACTCAAATGTTAATGTTAATGAATTTTAATATGAAATCTCTGATATTCAAATACTGACGTGACACAGGCAGAACTAATGCTCAACATGTTAACAACTTAGAGGTGAAAGTCCAGACGTTATTTGAAGGAGTGACAGCAGCGACGGCCAATCACACGTTAGCAAGAAACGGCAGAGCCAATCGGTGAGCTTGTGGGCGGCCTAAAGGGAAACAGGTTTGGATTCTTGCTGGGTCCTAGTGCTCGCCCGTCTCCATATAGCATAACATATCACTCAAGTGAACCGAACAGAATATGGGAAGGGCGAGGCTGTTTTGTGAATGAAACGCTTCTCGAAATTTGACATAAACTAGTAAAACAAAATTCCGCCCGGACATTTTTTAAAGTCTCAAAAAGAGGACAGGTCTGGGTAAAAGAGGACATCTGGTCACCCTCAGCTAACAGTTTGTAGCAAATTGTATGTAACAAGTGCTGGCTAGTCAGTTAGTTATGTGGGCAAGCAATGATTTTTCATCGCAGGGTCTATGTTAGTCTCAGTGCAGTCCTGGTTCTGACAAGGTATGAAAACTAACTCTGTGTTTGTGAGCTGAATATAAGTTTGAGACTTTTGCCAGTGAGTCTGGGGCAAGGCTTTCTCTGCCTGGCACCTCAGCATGGCCACAGCAGCGAGTGGGCGTTAGAGAGTGGCAAAATTAGCATTCACTTAGACACAGGCCACAATTACAGGCTCAGGCATTTGTGTGTGTGTGAGTGCCTGAATATTCCAGCAGGCCCCTTCAGTGTGACCTTGTGCTCTCTCTTGGTAAATCACAAATGAATGCAAGGCACCTGCACCACTTTACACATCAACCTAACTTATGATTTTGTATTATCTGTTTTTCATGCCATCCTTTTCATCTCTTCATGTTCAAAAGGAAGAAAACAGCATTCTCTCATCTGACATGAGGACATGAGGCTAAAAAGCTGTCCATTTCCTTTTGTTAAGAGCAATGCTATGATGAAGTATGGAGGTGTTTGCCATTTAGTAAACCTTAAAACAACACTTGTTTGCCTCCACTGTAATTAAGATCTGTTGAAAAAAGAGGATCAATGGGAAAATCATTGCCACAACTCTGAGATGGCATCAAACAGCCCCGATTTGCACAAATAAGCATAAAGAAAAACAACAAACAAACAAATAGTCCATTATCTCCTTTTGAAATCTATAATGTGTAATTTCTTTATCTTCCTGATTATGGCACTTTGTACTGCTTCAATGGAAAGCCTTGTGACCTCCTCTTTCCTCACTGCTACCAGACAGAGAGCAGCAAACACCAGAGATTAAATTCTATTCGGGGAAAAAAATGAAGGGGTTAGAGATACGAGCAGGGCCGTAATAACAACCTTGTCGGGACAGTCCTTTTGCTTCGGCTCCATTTTCTCCAGCTGCATCACATAGCTTCTCTCTGCATGAATGAAGGTGAATCTGCAAGAAACCTCCCACTTATTTTATTTTCAGCTCACTTTCCCATAATTACTCCCCCCCTAAACTGTTTGCACAACAATGCCACAAAACATCTGCAAAAACAGGTAATTATTGTGTCAAGCCAAACTAATGCATTTTATATGGAGACTATGCTTCACCGGCAGCAATTATAACACATTTCCCTCTTCCGCTCTCCCAACTCCCACCTCTCACCCTCCCCTCCTGTCTCTCTCTCTCACTCTCAGAAATGATTACTTGTTGGATAATGCTTGGCATCACATAGAAACGTAGAAGTGCTTATTGAAGTGTGTGTGCTCGGGTGTATTTGCCACCTTGATAGCTTACTGAGCAGAAAAGACACACTGGTCAAGCCTGTGACTAATTCATAGTGGATGAACACTTTCCATTTACAAATTCACCATCAGTGTTTTTTATGAGTAAGAACAAAAAAGTTTTCTTTCTATAAAAGCTCAACTTTCTGCACTTAAGAAATGAGTAAGTAGGTAGTAAACAGTCTGTGGCACCGCATGCTCACCACAGTGCATTACAGTTTGAATATGTGTTCTTGTTATGGGTTAAAGGGTCCAAACTATGTATCTCCATGTTTAATGTGTTTCATTTTCAGCTTCATTTGAAAATGCGAGACATATTTTATGATCAGTGGACCAACAGGAATGCTACAAAATTATTTGAAACTAAATCTCCCATTTAAAGTTTAGGAGGCTTTTTTCTTTTCCTGTAAAGTTACCTTTTTAGAGATACAAGGTTAACAGCAACCATATTTATCTTTTCATGTGCAATAACTAACACTTAGAATATCATCTATCCACTCTAATACTTCAGGTGAGAATAGAGTGAATGTTTATCTGCTCAGTACAATCTCTTCATATTTATGTTCTTTCATTAAAAATCTTAAGAATCTTTGCCAAGAATGTTGGTAAAAATGTTTAAAGTCATGGGAAATTGTGGTTTGATAGTTATTTAGTATGTACATAAAAATTACAGTGTTCATTGTAATCAAGCTGACGTCAGCATGGCAGTGATTTTACATTTCAGTGAATTTCATTTAGCTACAACAGTCCTGCACAGTAGCAAAGCATTTTCAACTGGAAATTCAATGATAGCAAATCAGAACTCTGAACGATTTCTGATTGGAATTTTTGTCAGAGTTCATGAAAAACCTTTACAATTTGGAATATCTATGAAAAAACATATTTCTAGGTGGGGTTTGGATACGTAAGTCAATTCAATGTAATGGTGGTGCAATACTTGTGCATACTCATATAGTGCAGACATAGTAAAACCACTTCACTGTACCTGCACTCTGTTTTACCCCAAGGTCCTTCATGTCATTCTAGAAAAAATACTATTAATTTTTGGCATGCAAAGATTTTGTCATTTTTATGACATTGTCATTATCATTCATAAACACTTCCTAAATATGAGAAATGATTAAAATGACTACAATTCTAAAACTACAGAAGGCTGGTCACAGTCATTCTCCTAACATACTGATGATTAGTTAGTCAGTATATTTCTGTCTTGCACATTCAAATCGAAATCCAAATGCTGTCATAACAGAGGCAGACAAAGCCCGATCTATTTTACAGAACCTATCATACATTATTTTAGATTCAATAATGAGCCTTCAAATATCATCGCCAACAATGACGACACCATTATTGCCATTTGTTTCTTGTAGTTCATGAATAGCTCTGTTCAACATAGCACTCACTCTGTGTTCTCAGCGAGAGAGCCATTCGGCGTGTGGCGGAATGTGAGGCAGCCAGGTCCCTGGTGAGCCGTCCCTTTCACCTGGGCAGCGGGGAGATGTCCGAGCAGGCTAGAATGTCAGCGGGGGGGAGCTCCTCCTGGGGTAAAAAGCAGCTCTAGCTTCCCCCCTGCTATCTGCAGTCGCCCCAGAGCCAACAGTGGAATTGAAAGGCAGGAGGCATCTTCCCCTACACATAGAAATCAGCTGTTAGTCAATGGACTGTTGGGGAACAGTCAGATGCCAGGACTTTATTTCCAAATACAATCAGTCTATGCTGAGCTCAGGATCAATCCTGTAGTTTACCTGCAAGTGGGAGCCAGTCTCAGTATCTGTCATTGTACTACTAGTGCATAAAAACAATAAGATAATCTGATACACATATAAATAGGACTATATATATAATGTCTGTAGTCATGACTGACTTAGTAGAGGCCAGGACTGGCTGGTGGAGATGAAAATATCTGTGGAAATTGAGATCAAGTCAAACTGAATCATAATGTGGACATGACAGGGTCAAGACTTTCAAAAAGAATTAAGAGTTCAAAAAAAGTCAGTGAAAATAATGAAACAAGTCTTCTAGTTTTTAGTTATTTTTTAGTATAAATGTATTGTCATTTATTATTATTGGTCTTTTACATAATTAGTTGAATTCAAAATGTACATAATCAAAGTATATTTCATATCAGAATCACAGTGGTTCTGACGTTTTACACCTGCTTTCAGAAATAACAACAAACTTAACCTGCTACATCATTTCAAATTCCCATAATGCTGAGTGTTGGAATTTGTCCAGAAACTTCTTCCTGTCAAGTGAACTAGATGTTCATTTTTTATGATGCAAAACAACATTTAGTGACAAATGAATGAGCCAGCATAGGTAAAAAGCATGTGTGTGTAAGCATTCAATAGCTGCTCTGAATCCAACCTGTCTTCTCTGAATAAGTCAACCACTGCCTGTTTCCCAGACCCACACACAAACAGATGTAATGATTTGGGTTTCATTTGCTTTATTAGTCAGTGTACTCTCACATAAAAATACAATTAAAATCTATTTTTATAGCTACTCTCGATTGAGACGAGAAAGAAAGCTTGACAAGAGCAACAGCAGAGTCCAAGACATTAGAAAAAGAGTCCCCAGAGTAGCCCTTTTAAAATTATTGCTTTTTAAAACAGCATAGTATTTATTTATTTAAAGTGAGGAGAGGAGTATTTTTGAGAATGAAAGAAATAGAATAATTTTTAATGCTTATCAAAATTCACTGAGTGATTGTTGATGTTAAATTGACAGACTAAGGACTCCAGCAATCAAAAACTTTAAAGCATCCTTCCAAACCAGGTTCTCTTTTTGTAAGATAAATAGCTTAATGTACAGTTTCATTTCAGATTTAAAAACACAATAAAACTTTGAAAATCTTCTATTCCTACTCTTCTGTCTGTGCAGTTCATATATGTAAAATAAGCTGACATTGAATTCCATCTGTTCAGTCTTAAAGCAGGTTATTCCCACAGCCTTTTGAATAAAAATAAGAACAGTAAACTGTAATACGTTTTTGAGATTTTGAGATTTTTGAGATAATTGTATCTGTCTTTCTGTCAACATACATAGAGAAATAAATGGGACAATATTTAGAGAGAGCTTGAGGCTAACAACAGTGAGCTTGTGCAAATAATACTCAAAAAGCTTGTTTGCATGTTCAGAAATATTTACACTCCACTTGTATTTCACATCAGCGCAGTTTACATAAAGCACAGCACAACTGCTCATAAAACAGACACAGAATAAAGATACAATACTGTGTGCAACTGTCAGCTCATTACAAACACTCCTCATGGCAGCGGCAGGGAAAGGAGAAATGCACAGAGCATCCATTTGATCCTTGGCTCAAGTATAAGTACAGCATAAACCATCTGATCTAACCTTGAAAACCTCTGATAAACAACACATGTTTCTGTATCTTCTTTTTCTTCAACCTTCTTCCCCTTGAACTGGACTCAGACTGAAAGGACGTGTCTCTTTATGCAGTTCATAGAGCTGTTTGTGTAAAACTGATCTCCCGCAAGCCTCCCGTTCTATCGTCAGTGTGTTCAGCAGTATCAGTTAAATTAACAGGGTAGGTGGAGGGTACTGTATAGTGTGTATAGTCATATGCAAATGTTTGGACACCCCTAATCAAATGACACATTTTGTTGATTTTCTAAGAAAAAATAAGTTAACATATCTTCGAAAAGGAACAAATGTAAATAGGCACATTTTAGAGCACAATTTTTAATTTTTCTTATTGAAAATAGAACATGCAGTATTAAATGTTCCATAACCTTTGCATGTGACATATTTTATGCTTTTTTCCAATATGTTAAAAACAGCAAATAAAGAGTAGAAGTGCATTAAAATGTGCAGATGTTTGTTCTCTGTAGAGGAAATATCTGTAATTTGAATAGGATGTTCAATCATATAACATCTATACTTGGGTGTGTTTCTATAATAGTAAGTTTATGTCACCTTCTTTATGTCACTTATAACACCAAATATTAAAATGCTCAGGTTCAGCTACATTCTAATGTATATGTGTTTAAATGCGTTTCAAATCATTTGTGTTGATATTTTTTATTCTTTTTACCAATTTTCCTAAGCAGAAAAATGTCATTGTCCATTTGACTGAATTTAACTGCACCAGTTACAATCTCAATAACAACACTATACGTCAACATGTTTTGCATGTTTGTTAACTTAGTATAATGTAAGTCTGTATGTTAAAAGCAATACTCCTACTAGTCATGTTCTGTTTTTCCATTTCTCTTTTCTTCTTGTAGTTTTATAATAACCATGCTGTACAGGACCTCTACATGCTTTTATACTCTGTCTGGCTTTGACTAAATCAAGTAAAATCTTTCTAAAGTGGTGTTAACTGCATTCAGCTCAAGTCATTCAAAGTACAGGCACACTAAACTTAGATTCAGAATGAAATCTCCATTCAAGAGTCTCAGCATCATTAAGTACACAAATGTAGATGTTAGAGGTCAGTTAATATAAAGAATGTTACACACATGAATATCATATTAGAGTATTACTGTGGAGGTCAACATGAAGAGAGACTTAAAAATTCAATTAACGTAATTGCTTGGTTATTATAAATGCTGGAGTCTGTGTAGTAACATGCAGAGAAACGGGATTTGACAGTTATAAGACAATGTATGCAATTAATGTACTGAGGGAGGATTCTGTTAATGCTTGAATGAAGGAGGAGAATGAATTAACCACATGCAGCTCTGTTCATAACATATAGTTACACAACCACACCTGATGTTATTGATAACTAAGAGTGGGCATTAATTTGAAATATCCGCCACTATCATTTTTTTCTGTAAGTAAATGCACACTTAAAATGTACTTGCATACATAATTTGCAGGTTATGCTAAAACCACGGCTGAAAATTCCTTGATGTGAGACAACCATGTGGAAAAATGGATAGAGAACCAAAAATCAGTTGTTCAAAAACAGTCATTTACTTCTGTGTTGCTCATTCACACTGCTTCATCACTTTACTTAAGCAACATGTAATCAACAAATGTTTTAGATTTTTTAAATGTTAGAGCAATTAATTAACTCACTGAGATCATCTTTAAAATATTAGCATAAACAGATCTGTTGTGTAAACAGCTAAAGCTGAGTGGACTGAATTGGTGGCTGTACTATAATCATAATTAAGTACATTTGGAACACAGTCACTTCAGAATGCTTTTTTACACCCTTTGATGAAATTAGATATGCATATCGGCATGAGACAACTTTACAAAAAGTGCAAAATAGTGTCCAAGTGTATCATTTGCCATGAAAACAGAAGGAAATTATAGCTACAAGTTACAACTCTGATGCAATGGTGTTACTTGTATTATTGACATTCTGATGCACTGCTGTTAGTATGCAGTATTTTTGTCTCTTAACTGTAGAAGCTCAACACACATGATTTTATTCACAGAAGATCAAAAACGTTTTCTGCTAAATATATTTTTTATATTTGAGCACTTTTATTGTACCAATCTACATGTCTCTGCAACAAATGAAAGTCACATACAGGCAGTATTAATCACACTTAAGGATTTGTTAACAATCCCTACAAAAGTCAAAATAATTCATATACAGTTAATTAGTTTATACAGCTCTATGTCTGAACCAGACAAGCTTTTCAGCCTAAATGTGTAACATGCATTGAAATAATTATGACTAGTGAAAAGAGGCCACAGCTAATTTCTAACAATTTCTCATCAAATATCAGCAAAACATAAGAGAAATATCACTGACATGATGTCTCTGTAAATATTCTCTGAATAAAAGGCTTCAAAACAAGAACTGTTTTGAATTTGCATGAAGCGGGATATTGGTTTCTTGTTTAAATGTTACAGATAACCTTGCTATGTGGAGGCCGTACTGTAGTTTAGTTAGCTCTCACTGTGAAATAAAGTCATAAAATAATATAAATGTCAAATATGTGACCTTTATGTCATCATAAAAAAAACACAATGTCTTCAGTGTGAATCTCAAGAAATGCCAGATATCATCTTATTATTATGACAGTTCTCAGCTTTCATTAGAATAGGAATACAAACATGTCCACAGGCATGTTCTATTAGATAAAGGTATGTCATAAAAGTTTGTTTAAAAAACACGCTGTGCATTATTTACACATCATAATGTTATTGCTTACAGTGTGATCAGTTCAAGCTAATAGATATAGTAGTTCTATTCATGTCGTGTGGATGTGATCCATAGATGAAATATTGATATAATCTAATTAAGTTAAAGGATGTATATGTTTGCTCAATGCAGCCTTGTTTCCCATGACCTCATAGCTCCATGTATTTGCATATTGGGCTTGTCTGTAAACTTATAGGTATTAATTGTGTTAATGTGACATATTTCTTTTGTGTGGAACCAAATCATGAATCACAATAGAATCATGTACATTCAACATTTTTCCAGTGTACATGCATGTTACATTGTAGCCCCTGTTATTCCACATGGAAAAGTATTTTATGTGTATTTTAGTCCTGAGTGACATCATCTTTATTATTATTTTTGGTTTTATTCTACTTTTTATTCTAACTGTCCTCGGCATAAGTAACAAACTCAGAGAGGTATAAACTGAATCTCCTCCAATGACAACATTTTCTATTCTATTCTATTCCACATGATATTGTGTTAAGGGCTAAACAAAAGGACTGTGTCTCTTAGTTCTTGATCCTTCATAGTGGTGGGAACTGCCTGAGCTTCAGGATTAGGAACAATACCTCTATAAGAACAGCGCTCTGGACTGTGGGCAAACCGCCACACCTCTACAAGACAACAGCCTTATTTCTGGGTCACAGCTGTCGACGAACATATGCAAACACACACAGACACAGAAACACAAACCACCCCTCGCTCAAAATACACATTTCTTGCATGATGTATCCTGGGGTCTACACACACTCCTAAAGTGCATGTAAGTAATAAAAAAATAATCAAATGAAAAGTTTAAAATGTGACATTTGTACTCACACAGACATACACACAGGACTTTTATCATTTACACTACTACAGTATGCTCAGATCCTTTTGACATCTTTTACATTTGAAGGTCTGTGTAATTCACTTTTCTTACTTGCTCATTATTGTATATATTCTGTGTCTGAAGTGTTTGTGCAGAGGTCATACTCTTTAAAAAATGATTCATTATCTAAGCTGAAAAAAATCACTGGAGCTCATCAACAGTTGAAAGTAAATGACCAGTTCCTTCTTAATAACATATTAAGTGTAAAAAAAAAAACATCCAAATGATCATAAGCATTTAACTTGAGAGAGATTTTTAGTGGTTTAGTGCTTTAGTCAGATTTCCATTTCAGCTAAATGTTGGCCTCTCAATTATACATCAAGGTGATGTGGTTTACTGTACTTAGGCACTTTTTGTACGCATTCAACTGCAAATGTTGTCTTCTGGTTCATCTCCCAACCATCAGAGGCACATCATTTTGTCAAGTTTATCATGTTTTATGTTTGTTGCCAAAATGGGGATTAAGCATGTTTAGCATGAGGACTCAAACCTGCATGCAAAATAAAATAAAATCAGCCTTATTCTGAAAAGTCTGGTCCCAGAACATCCATACAGAGTGAAAGTAAGTAACAGAGCTACTATAAAACAAAATGTAAACCTCATTCATGTGATATCCTTAAATTAAACTTATTGAATGCTTCAGCTGAATACGGTCTAATCCAAAGTTGAACATCATTTATTTTTGATTGTTGTGTTCAAGTCAGCCATCTGGATATTGGACATCCTTGGCAATGGTAGCACATTAATTAGCATGCCATGGGCAATTTGCTGATACAGATCTTGATTAAGACTTGTTTGAGGCCTCTTTCAGGACACACTCTGCTCTGAATGTTGAGCAGAGGCTGAGAATGAGAGGAACAATTTGCTGAATTCAAAGATTCAAGTTTTGCTATGTAAAGTCATTCCAGTTTGAGAGCACTGCTCAGTGAACTAACTGTCCATGCTTTATTTTGGATAATTTATCGTGATAATAGAGGTTAAACGACACGCTCCATGTTTTATTAATAAACAATATGCAGACAGTTACTGACACATTAAAAACTAGAAACAGTTCATTAAATCAAATTAAAGTGCATACTTCATCTGTTTTTGTGAGCTATTAACACCTCATAAATAAAACATATAACTGAGATTTGATGCAGTTGTATGGGATATCATTTCCAGCCACTAATTATGCATTTAAACTGTGTTAGGGAGACCTCTTCTGGACAAATACTGAAAATGCAAAATTCAAAAGTTTTTTTCTTCTCTCAGGTTCGTTGTCTTAAACGATGCTGAACCCTAAACTATTTGTTGTTCTAAACCAACAAAGCAGAAATAATCCACATGACCTCTAGTTGTTCAGCAAATAGATGTCTTTTATACTAATTCATTTTAAATGACATTTCAATCAACTAATTTCTAAGCAGTACTCCAGTGTTGTTTTCCAAATGTTATACACTGTATAAATACATCAGTACACCATAATCCTGTACAACTGATAATAGTAATTGTAATTAGTAATGACCTTCATGTCAAATCATTTTGAACAATTCTAAACGTGCAAAGTGAAGAGTGAGTCAAATGACACATATGGTTACAATAGTGCTACCTTTATAAAGATCCAAGGTCATACATATCCAGTAACATGTCCTACCCCCAATATTTACATACGATCAAGTAGATATGCTGCCCTGCCCCCAAGATATTGACCTAAAAATATAGCTGAAAATATTCCACTTAACTTTGTGTAATGTTAGTATTCATCAATGTTATTACTGATGTGATGTTTACTGATGTAACACTGTGCCACCATGCTAACTAAAGCTGTGTCTGAAATATTCCACTTATTCACTTTTTCACTGATCACTAATCAGAATGTTCTAGAGCTCTATACAGGACAGCAGTAAAACACGAGCGAGAGAGTTCAGACACACCACAAACAGATTGTCTTGACATTTTGCCATATAACTATATATTATTATTAATATTATAACTTAATTTAATTTAAAAAACATCAACAATGGAGGCTACTGACAACATCACAACACACCTCCAACACATTTAGGTATATTTTCCATATTCTAATAAATACTAATCTAATATTTGATTCTATAATTGCTTCCAAGTTTACAATTTATTAATACAATTATTGAGTGAATGGCAAAATATATTTATAATGATTATAATGATGATATAATAATGTATAATAATATATACATAAAATGTGCTCCAGTGGATTCATCCGTGATCTTTGTTGACTGAGGAAACCATGATGAATTGTGGTATGTTAGCGTGTAAGTGGTGTACATAGTTTGTACACTATGTTTACAGTGCACTGATGGTACAGAACAGTGTGTTGTATTGGGAATTGAATTGTTCGGTGTGAAGTCAGACAGCACTACAAACTGGCTGACACCCTAAACACAACACTAAACAGTACAAATTATTTGATTTCAGACACAGTCTAGCTTCACATTTCTGACTTGCTTGAAAGAAGTTTCATATTATTTTAAAAATGACTGAAAACTGTATAGAAAGAGTTTTTAATCTAATTAAAAATGTTATGCTCTTATATTGTGTATAGTTGTGTATCTTTCCTTCTTTCTAGGTATTAGTAATGATTTTGTTCTAACAGTGTCTGAACTGAAGAGTAGTTTGGACTCTAACCTGTCTGTACTAGCTCAGATGATTCTCTTAATGGAATCAAAGCACTGTTGTACGCAGTGGTGGACAAAGTACTCAACGCTAGTACTTAAGTAAAAGTATTGATACTCGTGGTCAAAATTTACTCAACTACAAATAAAAGTTGCTCAGTCAAAAGTTAATCAAGTTAAAGTACTGAAGTACTTACGTTTGAGAATACTTAAGTATTCAAAAGTACATGCATTTAAAAATACTCAAGTATTCAAAAGTGCAAATGATATTTTCTAATATCAGTACACTGCTGTATTGTTTTGAGTGCTTTTACAGAACCGTGTAACTTGCTGAAACCACCTGATGATGTATTGACATGTAGAACCACTTTGCAATAAAAAGTCTACACCACCTGTAAACTTCAGTAGGGATGAGCGAGTGCATCACTATCTGTATCTGTATCTGTTCAACCATCTAAATTATCTGTATCCTTATCTGTACTCGGAGTGGGTGGGACCTAAACCAGAATTGGGTGTGGTTTTACCAGAAGTGGGTGGGGCTTAAGTCTGTACATTATTTAAAGTCTGAAATTGATATGGATTGAACAGAAGTTACTATATGTATTGTTTATATGTCAGCCTTGTTCACTGTATTCTTCTCAAAAGCACCGCGTTCAGTACGAGCAAAGTTTATCAACTGACTTTACATCACCAGTCAAACTAAGGAAAGCAGACAATAAAAAAAAAAACCTGACCAGAACGGAGGCCGTGACCAACACGACACGAGCAGTTTTCAGCTCCGTCTTGTCAAATGCACTGCGTACATTACAAAACCAGTTCACCAAGTAACTTTAAATATCATACAGACCAAAATAGAGGCATGTTAAAAGAAAACCTAAGGAGTAGAGTGAAGCCAAGCACAGAGAGATCAGTCAGTCACTGTCTGTGTGTGTGTCACTGTCTGTGTGTGTGCGAGAGTGGCTGCAGACAGAGAACTCTGGTTGCAGTGTCTGTGTATGGAGGGGCAAGCACTCTGTGTGACTGGCCAATCACAGATCGGGAAGACAGTTACCCAATGAGGATTTTCCTTCAGCACAAGAAGGGATATTGACAAGTTATACTTTTATCTTGCTCATTACTCATCAACAATGCTTTATCCATACCGGATACTCGTTTGCTCAATCCTAATGCTGATCCAGAAGGAATGAGTAACAGCAAACTTCCTAGAAATGTAGTGAAGACGAAAGTACAATACTTGTCTTTGAAATGTAGTGGAGTGAAAGTCATAAGTTCACCAAAAAATAAATACTCAAGTAAAGTAAAAATACTCAAAAATGTACTTAAGTACAGTACTCAAGTAAATGTACTCCACTACTGTCCACCACTGGTTGTATGTCAAATGCTGTAAATATAATAAGTATGTTATAATAAGATGTAGTCAGTTTATTATAATAAGCAGTTTATTATAATAAGTGATGTTCATGAAATTTATGTCATGTGTCATTCGATACAATGGCAGAATGTGAACTAGAATAGACCACCCCCCCAACCCCCATCTCTCTGTGTCTTTCTATATATCTCTGTCTGTCTCTCTCTCTCTCTCTCTGTCTCTCTATATATCTCTCTGTCTGTCTCTCTCTCTCTCTGTCTCTCTCTCTCTGTCTCTCTATATCTCTCTCTCTCTCTGTCTCTTTCTCTCTCTGTCTGTCTCTCTCTCTCTCTCTCTCTCTCTCTCTCTCTGTCTCTCTCTCTCTCTCTCTCTGTCTCTCTGTCTCTCTGTCTCTCTCTCTCTGACTTCCATGTCTCCCTCACTCATCAGCCGACTGACACAAGAGGGCATCTCTGTTTGGGTGCTCTTCCTGCTGCTTCTCCTCAGGCGAGAGTAGAGGACAGAGAACAGAAGTGGAACACCATCAGTAGTGAGCAGCTGCTGGCACCCTGACCCCTCTCCCCCAAACCCTCCCCTCTCACACACACAAACACACACACAAACACACACATACCCAGTGTCTTGCAAATGACCACATAACCTTCACCAAATTGGGAATCCCCCTCGGCTACCGAGGGTGCTCCATCCTAATGGGACAGTAAATCACTGGTGTGCACACACATAGATAGAAAAACAGACACACACACACACAAACACACACACACACACACACACACACACACACTTTCAAATGTTAATGATCACGCCCTGTTCTCCTTGTATATTTCCATAAAGAGCTTGGAGGCCCTCTCAGAATATAGCCATATGGAGTGTGCAACAGGCCTTGCCTTAACCCACCCCTGAAAGGTTCTGCCAACAGCCTCAAACAAACTCATGCATTACAAAGACACAGTGAGGAGTCAGAGTGTGCTAAAGACAATACAGGGTGAGGGTTATTAAACAAACCACAAAGTGTGAAGTAAAGGAAGATGTATTGTGACAACATGTTGACACTAAAGAGTTTTAATTTTTCATGGAAGATGTAGCAGAAGTGCTTTTAATCATTAGAAGAGTTTAGTTTAAAAGGCTCTATGAGTTTTTGGTGTTATATGTACTGAATTGAAGGGTTCTAGGGAACCATACAAGAACCATGTATGCTTTCAACAAGACGGTCTTTGAGTTTAGATTAATCTGCCATTGCCTTATGTAAAGAACCACTTTTAAATGTGCCGTTTTAGTGTAATTTTAGGTTTGTTTTGTATTTATTTCCACACCGTGTTGAGCAGTGAGGTTCCGTGCTGTATTGAGATGATGAGCGGGTGTAATGAGTGGTGACGTCCTGTAGATGGCGCTGTTGGTCAGACTGAATTGCAGACACTCCCTCTTGTGTTTACCTTTTTACTTAGTAACACACTGACTATCCTTTAGGATACACTTTAGGACACGGTGTTTTGTTTGCAGACGTTTTAATTTGACTCTAAACTACACTTCTGTGTATCACAGCGTACGTGTGCTGACATATTTCTGTGTTTATAACTGATAACAGAGTCGCCACAGTTCAGCAGCGGCCTGTCTCACAGCTGAGTTTACTGAAGCTAACCTGCGTCCACAAGCTAACTAAAGCTCTGTGAATGTGAGCGACCGAGTATAAACAGACTGGTTTACTTTCAGTCCTGGCGAGTAAGTTTGAGGAGACAGAAAAGTTGTGATACGTGTGATAGGACGGTGCTGTGCAGTAAAAGTGGGCGAGACATCCGAGACTCGAGCTGCATTCAGCGGACAAACCTCACAGAACAGCGGACAGGCTACCCGAGTTTAAAGCAGCTGTGTGGAGGTCTTAGGTAACAGCCCATAACCGCCGTGTTTCTGCAGTGCTGAGGAGGTCCTGTTATAATCACATGTAGACTAAATGCTCTGCAATGGCAGTCAAGGTAAGTCACACATTAAAGTCATCATTACAAGCACAGACTGAGGACAGTATAGTTGGCTTTGGGTCGTGTTGACGGCTATTTCTCGGTGAAGTCAGTGATATAAACAATAATATTTTGTAACATAGAGTAAGCTGTACGTTCACAACAACATTGTCTTGTTAACTAGTTTACAGTATCTGAAGTTGGATCTGCTAGTTATTATTGTTGTAAATAAGTATAACAGGATTTTCTGCCTGTCCTAAGTTTATGTGAACTGGGTCAGGTTTCCCCTGCAGCAGTGTTCTGTAATGTTTAAACACCTTGTGTAGGCCCAGACTTAACTAGTCTTACTGTGGAGTGTGAGCTGTAGTCATTTCTACATGTGCTGTAGTTTATTATACATTTCATAGTCTGCTTACAAGTCATACGTAACAACTCACTAAAGGCAGGCGACTGTACGTTTATCTTTATTGTCATTATTTTAATGTCATTCAGTATTGTGGTGTATCCAGGCATCCATACTGACCTTTTTATTTGGTAGCCTCTAAACTTGAGTTATATTCTGGATTACATCCTACAGTAACTAGCTAGAGATCCTGAGCACTTTTGTAAGTCTCTCTGGATAAGTGTCTGATAAAAGCATCAAATTTAAATGTAAATATGTGCTGTTACACTCATCTTAAAATAAGAGAAGAACAGACTACAGAAAAAACTCCCGGCTGTGTACAACCAACATGTCACTTCACTCTCACACACAACTGTTATTGAAACAGATTGCCTGGAAATAATAGCTGTATGTGGAAATGTTTGCAGTTGAGATCAAGAGAAACCTGTTTGGTGTTTTTGTTATCATTTTGGGATTTGTTTAGGTGGCTTTTTCTATCACGGGAGTGTCAGGTGTGTTTCAGTGTGTCACAGTGTTAGTATAACATTTCTTATAAACAAATGGAATTGCACACTGCTTATTAAAGGAAAATGACAGATATCTGTAAGAAATGTTGTTTGTGTAAAGGCTCTAAAATACCATCACTGACATTTATATTAAGTTCTGTGCACATTTACTTTTTCTTGTTTTAAACTCAGTTTCCATAATGAGATTCACTGAGAGACCAGAAAGTTACATTGGGTTTGAAATGACTGTTGGAAAATTAGGTTATGGTGTCAAATGCCTATGGAGTCTGTGCTGTTGTTGAAAGTCTTTGTATATGTTAGATGTTGTATATCATGTCACAAATTGAAAATCACAGGCACACTCTTTTACTTAGGAAAAACTGCCCATAATAAGAACCTTATAAGATGTTATATGTGTAATGTTCAAATATGCTAATTTTGTCCAATTTGTCAAGGCTCAGGTACTGTATGACTTCACTGCTGAGCCAGGCAACAATGAACTGAGTGTGAGAGAGGGGGAAACACTCACTGTCATTAATCAGGTGAGGATATATATTAAACACTGAAGCACTGCAGTACCCAGCACCCGTCAATGTAAATCTCCATCCTGTTTCTTTTGAACATTTGTTTCAGTGCATATGTAGACCAGTTCTTCTGATACAAATCTGAATCTCCTCAACACCAAATTAGCAAAATAATGTACTAACAGTCCAACAATGTTCAGTATATTTTTCATGAGCTATAAACTCAATAAAAACCTAAAATTGGTATTTGCTGGTTATGTCCTTGGATTTTTTTAAATGCATTTATCCAGGGGAATCCCTGGCAGTAATTCACTGCCTCAGTACTACAACCCCCTAAAAAAGGATGCATGTGCACCAAGTGTTTCTTTTCTTAGGTTTTGTCTTTATTCTGAAGCATGTTTATATAATGTTACACCAGTCATGACATTGATTTAATTCATTTTTATTCTTTTGGTTTTCCTAATGTAGAATGTAGGTGGAGGCTGGGTAGAAGCTCAGAACTTTAGAGGGCAAACTGGGTTGGTGCCAGAGGATTATCTACAGGTAAGATAAAAGCACATATGCTCTAATACGTAGTAATATTATAATTAGGGCTGTCAAATTTAACATGTCAAAACATGGTTCCATGTGATAAATGTGTTAATGCTGTTATTTTTATTTAGTGTTTAGCATGTGCAGCCCCTGTAGCTTCAGGTTAGCATGTTGTCTAGCAGTTGCTTGAATTGAAAGATTTAGAGTAAATAATATCAGTGTGACTGTGTTATCAAATTTAATGCATTTTAAAGCGTAAACTTTCACAGCCCAACTTATAATACTGAGCTTTATATTCTCTTGTGCATTGAATAAACATGACACTTACCAGTAACATCCAAATGTATTGTACAAGTAGCAGATTCTAAGTGAAGCTCCAAATACATTTTTAAAACTTGCTACTGTCACATTTTTTTCATAAAAAACAGTAAATGTATTTGTTTATTAACTGAAAAAACTAGGGAGTTAAAGAACATCTTCCTATTAGAATGATCTGGTGTTTTTTTCAGTGCTTTCATTTTTATTCAGCAGGTGTTACTTATTAAACTATTAACTTAATCCTCTCTGGCATACTTGTGCTACAGCCTGAAGATCATTTCCACATGTTCAGTGCTGCCGGTTACACAGCCCTTATTATGTTGTGTGTTCACTGTACCACACATTTCCTCACAATAATGACAGAATTGTGTACAGTTTATTAAAAGCACTAACATTTAGGGCTAATTTAGGGATGCACTCTTATAGGAATTGTTAGCTGATGCAATATTTTCTTGTACATATCTGGTAGTGAATGAACATGTAAATAAAATGTAGGAATCAGGACTACATGTGCTCAGGTTATCATTACTGTGAAGTAAGTCCGGGAACCATTTGCAGTAATAAATGAAATGTTAACCTAGAAGTCCAGCAACATCTCAATATTCTGATTTGCTGGTGCAAAATAAATGCTTTAAATAATAAAACAAAATGTTTTCATACCATTCAGTGGAAATGTCGGTGGTGATTTTTATGCTTCTTGACTTTATATTGCGATTGATGGGTAGTGTTGCCAAGTAATCCATATAGTGTAGTTTTGTAGTAGCTCTCCTTTCAGCAGACTTAGATTTGATTCTCCAGACAAACATTTTTTTTTCTTTACAAAAAATACTATTTTGTTGGCCAGTCAAACATATGTAAGTTTGATAAATGTACATTAGTACAGACCTTTTCATAGCAAGTTTGACTTTTATGAATGGGAAAAAAACGTGCATGTTAATATATGTATGTATGTATGTATGTATATATATATATATATATATATATATATATATATATATATATATATATA
>BRDA01006832.1:42267-67016 GCA_036984385.1 Crenuchus spilurus
AAGTTATTTATCCTCAATTTTGAAAAGGTGCCAATAATTTTGTCCGGCCCATTTTTGGAGTTTTGTGTGAAATTATGTCAAATTTGCCTTTTTTTACCTCTCTTTTTTGTGTTGTTCCAATACACACAAAGGAAATAAACATGTGTATAACAAAACATGTGTAATGGCAATAATTGTCTGGGAGAAATACTTCATTTTCTGGAAAAATTTAAGGGGTGCCAACATTTTCGGCCATGACTGTATGTGTGTATGTGTATATATATATATATATATATGTATATATGTGTTTGTGTATATATAATAATATATATATATATATATATATATATATATATATATATATATATATATATATATATGTATATATATATACTCTCACCATCATCACCACTCATCCAACAAAGTCCAGAGCCTGCTTTTAGTAGCAGCTACTTACCTATACCTTTATATGTATGTTTCTTCTTAAAGCCCTACAGAAAGAGTACCAGCAGATTGGAAAAGCATTTCAGAACTTGTCCTCTATTTTCAACACCAGTGGATACCAGGGTAAGATCCCAGAGTAAGAAATTAAATACACAATTTGGAAATTAGGAACTCTGTTACATTAGCAACAGCAATAATGAACATGTTTACAAGTCTCTTCTTTTGTCAAGTGCTTCTTTTCATTCCTCTTCTTCTTACTCTTCTTACAGGGGAAGCTACTCTCACTGAAGCACTAACAGCAACAGGGAAGACATATGAGGAAATAGCGGAGATAGTTGCTGGACAGGTTTTGGCTTACAAACTTCTTGTTAAAAATATTATTTGTATAAGTACGTCCATCTTTGCACTGAAGTAATATTTTTAAACTTTAGACTGCATGTGTCCTCCTTTTCCCTGCTGTTATCTTGAATGTATGATAAGATTGTTACCATGAAGGCCATCACACATTAGAAATGACCAGGTTACTGTTTTAGTCTGACCTGATCTTGAGCTTTTGAAGGCCAGTGCTTTACAAATGTTTTTTTTTTTTTTTACCAGCCAAAAAAAGACTTACACTTTCTGTTGGAAACAAACAGCGAGTACAAAGGACTGCTTGGCTGCTTCCCTGACATCATAGGAGTTCACAAGGTAGGGGTATATGTTTTTAGTTTAAGGAATCGGCTGTTTTTATGATATGCACATTATTTCATTATTGTGTTGATTGATATAGTCGTTTAAATGATTTGTTAAAGATTCTTAATACATATTTGCATGTGTATGAAATAAAAATGTGTGTTTTTATATATATATATAAACAATTGTGTTCTTTGTAATTGTCACATATTATGAAGTGAGTATTAATTCACAGAGTGGAGTGATACATGGTCTTACATGGTCTTTTTTTCTGCATTCAGGTATGTACTGCTCCCAGTGTATGCATTGACATTATGTGAAGTACATTGGCACCTATGTGAACATCTACAAACAACACCTTCATGTTAACAGGATGGCACTCAGAAGTATAAATCAGCCTTCAGAATTGTTCCTCTGAGCTCTCTGAAATATTATTCTGTTTATTGAACCCTGTCAGCATGGTTGCTGGTGAATTTCCTTAATCCACTTAAGGGCTGCAACGATTAGTCAATAATGTCAGCTGCATGTATTATTTTTTTAAAAATGGATGATAGGTAGATTCTTTGTCCACACATTGTTCACTAGAAATGACTTTTAAATCACAGTGGTTTGGTGTTTTCTGGTGGTTTCACAATATGACTGTTTTATTTTAAGAAATAATGAAAGGAAAGCTGATGATTTCTAAAGAAACAATACTGTGAGAGCAAATTTCAGATGTGTGCATACTTCTGTTTTCTACAGTTTCTACTTTTCTTGTGTAACTACTATAAATTTCACACCCACAGAGGTCAATTGGCTAAATAAAGAACAATGTTTGACATTTGAAGTGAAAAAATGGATTAGAAAATTCTCAGAAGGATTTGATTTGGGTTGGACTTTTGGAAAAAGTTGTCTTTGTGCCAACTGTAATTAGGTGAGGTTGAAATGTATTTAGTTCATTATGGGCAACTCTCAAATGTAGTTTTATTAATCCTTCCTTTTAGTTTCCTTTTTATAAGCTTTTGACATCCATAGAACAGTATGAAAAGTCCACATTGGTGTTGGTGACAAACTTACTTTCTGCTTGAATTACCCAGTAACACTGACTCTCATTCAGTCCTGTTTGAGCATAACTTTATCTCTGTAATCCAATATGTCACACAAGTCTGACTTCTGCCAGAGAAAACAGTAGATGTGGTGTTTAAGATTCCAGTCACTATGCAGTCTAAATCACTTGACTGTCTTGATCAGTAATATTTGTGTCTTTTTGAATTATGGTTAGGATTTTTTAAGTAATTTTAGTTTACAGTTATGAAGACAAGACAATGAACTTTTGGTATTCTCGAGATATTTAAGTTCTCCAATTAATTTGCCATCATCTCACAACATCCAGGATAATTTGTTCATCTTTATTGCTAGATGATTTGGATTTATGTGCATACTGACTCAAAACATTAAAGACAACACTGATGAATCCACATTCACAGCAAGCCTCAAGTAAAGTCATTGTTTGGCCAAATGTGTTGCTGCATTACCATCAACTAAAATGGGGGGTCTGGACTCTGAAATGGTATAATTGTGCTCTTACCACACTCGTGCCAGCACCTCATTGGAGCACAGCATGATTGAAAATAGAACCGATAGACTTTTCTGGAGCTTCACTTCAGACCTTGCTATTTGTTTATTTTACATTTTGGGGCAGAGAAAAAAATCTAAAATTAAAATAATCTGAAATTAAATGTAGTTGGTGTATTTAACAAACAACACTTACCAAACTGACTGAGGAAAACAAATACAATTTTAGGAACATATAAGGTTCCAAAATAACAGAGAGGCTATAAAAAGTAAATCAGGCTACAGCTGTAGTAACAGTGACAAATTTGATCCCAGATCTTACCTCTATTTACTTTTGGATAATAACATTATACACTCCTGATCAAAATCTTAAGTAGGCAGTAATGTAGAGGATTGTCCCGTGTCTTGACGGACAGTCAATTGTATCCTGCAGCTCAGCGCTGGTGAATTTGTTTTGGGTCTACTGGACGTTTTTGTTCCATAACCCTCAGGATCATTTAAAAAATGCAAAATGACTGCGTCCAACCTCAGCAGCGATGGCACATTGTGAGAGGCCTTGCTTAAGCAGCATAACAAACCTACCGCGTTCAAAGTCAGTGAGCTTTTTTGCTTTTGCCATCGTGAGGTCTTGACAGTGTAAATACTTGACAGAAAATGTCATGGAATCCAAATTTTTGTGCAGGTTTTGGCTTTTAAAGGCTTTAGTCTTAAACTTTTGAGCAGCTGATCCGATGCTAATTTTTGCTAATTTTTAACTTGGCTTAAGATTTTGATCAGGAGTGTATTTTGGAGTTAAAATATGATTCACAAGACTTCTTTTCCTCAGGCTGCTATTGAGAAAGTTAAAGAAGCAGATCGACTTGTGGCCATGAATAAGATTGGACACCAGGATAAGAACACTATGGCAAAGAATCTGAGTACAATGTCTCATGTATTGCAAGGTAAGTTGGCCTGTTTTGTTCTTGCTTTTATGATTATCATAGAGTGGCAGATGAATGGTTAAATTCTTGTACTTGCTGTTACTGTGCAGTTTTCCGGTTTCTTTATTTTGTCAGTTTATTGTTAATTTTAAAATGGATTATTGTCAGAAGTTTTTAAAAATGTTTTATTAGAAACCTCTTAGCAGGTCAGTCTCTGCTGGTAGTTATACAACTTATACAATATTAAAATGTTAAAGTTGGAAGTGATATCACATCACAGTGTCACTTTAAAGAGAAATGTGCATCTTCTACCATGTAATGACATGCATATGTTTGGGTTTGCATACATATCTGAATATCTGTGTGACTCTGTGGATGTGCATGTAGTCCTGCCTGGCAGATGTAACCTGAGCCTCCTCTTTTGCCATCTGTCTTTAGCGGAGATGAACCACTTCCATAGCAACCGTATCTATGACTACAACAGAGTCATGCAACTCTACTTACAAGAGCAGGTGCAGTTTTATGAGACTGTAAGTAGTCGAGCGCTGTACTGCTTTACCTACCAAAACCATCACATACATGTCTATAACATCTTCACTAGTTACCTGTGTATATTTCCCTTTGGTAGACTGATGTAAATGCAGACATTTGTAAGTGTGTGTGTGTGTGTGTGTGTGTGTGTGTGTGTGTGTGTGTGTGTGTGTAATATACAGTTGCATCTCAGTAAATTAGAATATCATTAAAAAGTTAATTTATTTCAGTAATTCAGTTCAGAAAATGAAACTCATATATTATATAGATTCAGAGTGTTTATATAGATAGTATTTATTTCAAGTATTTATTTATTTTAATGTTTGATTATGATGATTATGACCGACAGCCAATGGATCTTCATTGATAAGACCACCACAAGCAGCTATTATTTGGGAGGTGGTGGGATGATAGTTTGTGTTTCACTGTTATGACTAGGGATGTCCCAATCACGTTTTTTCTGTTCCCGATCCAATCCGAGTCATTAATTTTTTAGTGTCTCCCGATACAGAGTCTCAAACTGATACTTCTATTTTCTAGATAAGAACTAGATAATACTCTTCACACAGTGCACATTACATTATAGTTAATCAAATTAATCCAGTGTTTATATTTAACAACTCCAATGCTTTAGGGGAAAAACTGCCAGCTTCCAAACTATTGTTAAGTGTTTCTAAAAGCTCTAAAAGACGCCGAAAACCTGTATTCTCTACCACAGCGATCGGCTGGTCGTCCAAAGCAGTGAATTCAGTGACCCTCTTTGTGATCTTGGCCATAGCGCCGTCTCGAGAGAACTTTTCTTTTAAAACTTTCTGATTGAGTAGATAAGATGATAGTAGATTGATGCTTAGGTACAGCCTTTAACTGAGCTGTCTGAACGAACTCACTGTATTCTGTTAAATGATTATTTTTTTAGGTGCCGTATTAAATTTGTAGTATTAAAATTAATAGGCAGGGCAGTACTCCTCCGCACTGAAGGGGGGCGTACGTGAGCCAACGGGTGTTTGTTGCTACTGTGAGTGAGTGAGAGTGAAGAAGTGCACGGAGGGTGCAGAGCAAATGCCGTGTACTCTCGCTGCTGTAATTGTAATGTTTTTTCTTATCTTTACATACCTTTAATACGTACCTTATGTGTGTGAGTGTGTGTGTGTGTGTAGAACGCTGATGAGATACGAAATAGCCAGTAGCCAATTAAATAAGCTCCCTTTTGGGTTTATATATTTGTAAATCCGACTCTACAGGAGTCAGTGTCTCACCAACCATGAACCTCACCGCACGTCACTGTAGTAAATGCAGATCTGCTACTACCACCCCGTGAAACACTCATATTGCAGACATTACACCTCGCTGTTGGACTCTTATCGCTTTCTAATTTGAAGTAATTCCACACAGTAGACATTATAAACACGTTCTGATACAAGCTTTGCTCTCGTTTTGCGACTCCTGTGTTTACGACAAAGATCAGGCTTAGTTTTGTGTTCAGAAAAGCCGATACCGATCAGTTAAAAAAATGCCGTGATTGGCCCGATTCCAATCTTTGAGATCGGATCGGGACATCCCTAGTTATGACTGAATCTCAGCAGATTTTAGCTCACTGTCCACTCACCAACTTTGTTGGTTCAACTTGTAGATGTAAGGTCAGTGACAAACATCTGTTGCTTCATAGTCTGTGTTGGTCTTCTAGTCCTTCACTGGTGGTCACATGATGCTGTTGGATAGTTTTGGTTGCAGCACTATTTTCACTGCAGCAGTGACACTGAGGTGTTTAAAAACATCAGCAGCTCTGCTGTGTCTGGTCAGCTTCTCCCAGCGCAACACAAATCAGTGTTGCCGCAGTGATAATGGTCTCAGGTGATCATAGGGAGCAGGTGTGTTCAGTTTTGTAGTACAGCTCTCCCACTCTCTCATACTGGTCACTGAAAGTTCAAACATGGCACCTCATAGCAAAGAACTCTCTGAGGATCTAAAAAGATGAATTGATGCGCTACATGAAGATGGCCAAGGCTACAAGAACAACTGCAGCACAGTGGCCAAGATCATCCAGCGTTTTAAAAGAGCAGGGTCCATTCAGAACAGACCTTGCGTTGGTCGTCCCAAGAAGCTGAGTGCACGTGCTCAGCGTCACATCCAAATGCTGTCTTTGAAAGATAGATTAAGGAGTTCTGTCAGCATTGCTGCAGAGATTGAAAAGGTGGGAGGTCTACCAGTCAGTGCTCAGACCATACACCGCACATTACATCAAATTGGTCTGCATGGCTCTCACCCCAGAAGGAAGTCTCTTCTGAAGTCTGTACACAACAAAGACCGCAAACAGTTTGCTGAAGACATGTCAACAAAGGACATGGATTACTGGAACCATGTCATATGATGGTTAATTTGTTTGGTTCAGATGGTCTCAAGCATGTGTGGCAGCAATCAGGTGAGGAGTACAAAGATAAGTGTGTCATGCCTACAGTAAAGCATGGTGGTGGGAATGCCATGGTCTGGGGCTGCATGAGTGCAGCAGGTGTTGGGGAGTTACATTTCATTGAGGGACACATGAACTCCAATATGTTCTGTGAAATAATGAAGCAGAGCATGATCCCCTCCCTCCAGAAACTGGGTCGCAGGGCAGTGTTCCAGCATGATAATTGCTACAAACATAATGACCCCAAACACACCTCTAAGACGACCACTGCTTTATTGAAGAGGCTGAGGGTAAAGGTGATGGACTGGCCAAGCATGTCTCCAGACCTAAACCCAGTAGAACGTCTTTGGGGCATTCTCAAGCGAAAGGTAGAGGAGCGCAAAGTCTCGAATATCCGCCAGCTCCGTGATGTCATCATGGAGGAGTGGAAAAGCATTCTAGTAGCAACCTGTAAAGCTCTGGTAAACACCATGCCCAGGAGAGTTAAGGCAATTCTGGAAAATAATGACTTCAGGAACTTTCACTTAGGGGTGTACTCACTTTTGTTGCTGGTGGTTTAGACATTAATGGCTGCATATTGAGTTATCTTGAGGGAAGAATACATTTACACTGTTATATAAGCTGCACACAGACTATTTTTATTGTGTCAAAGTGTCATTTTGTCAGTGTTGTCCATTGAAAAGATATACTTAAATATCTGCAGAAATGTCAGGGGTGTACTCACTTTTGTGATACACTGTACAGTGGGGAAAAAATTATTTAGTCAGCCACTGATTGTGCAAGTTCTCCTACTTAGAAAGACGAGAGAGGTCTGTAATTTTCATCATAGGTACAATTCAACTATGAGAGACAAATGAGAAAAAAAAATCCAGGAAATCACATTGTAGGATTTTTAAAGAATTTATTTGTAAATTATGGTGGAAAATAAGTATTTGGTCAATAAACAACCAGCGGAAATCCTGGCTTTTAACGGACCTGTTAATTCTTCTTTAAGAAGCCCTCCTATTCTGCACTAATTACTTATTAGTATTAATTGCACCTGTTTGAACTTATGTCTATAAAAGCCAACTGTCCACACTCTCAATCAATCACACTCCAAAGAGCTTTCTAAGGACAACAGGGCCAAAATTTTAGACCTGCACAAGGCTGGGATGGACTACAGGACAATAGGCAAGCAGCTTGGTCAGAAGGCAACAACTGTTGGCACAATTATTAGAAACTGGAAGAAACACAAGATGACTGTCTGGGGCTCCATGCAAGATCTCACTTCATGGGGTAAGGATGATTCTGAGAAAGGTCAGGAGTCAGCCCTGAACTATACAGGAGGACTTGATCAATGACTTGAAGAGAGCTGGGACCACAGTCTCAAAGAGAACCATTAGTAACACACTATGCCATCATGGTTCAAAATCATGCAGGGCATTCAAGGTCCCCCTGCTCATGCCAGCACATGTCCAGGCCCAGTTCAAGTTCGCCAGTGACCAGAAGAGGCATGGGAGAAGGTCATGTGGTCAGATGAGAGCAAAATAGTGCTTTTTGATACTAAAGTCCACTCGCCATGTTTGGAGAAAAAAGAATGCTGAGTTGCATCCCAAGAACACCATACCTACTGTTAAGCATGGGGGGGGGACATCATGCTTTGGGGCTGTTTTTCTGCAAAGAGGACAACACGACTGATCCGTGTTAAGGGAAGAATGAACGGGGCCATGTATCATGAGATTGTAAGCAAAAACCTCCTTCCATCTGTAAGAGCATTGAACATGAAACGTGGCTGGTCCTTTCAGCATGAAAATTATCCCAAATACACTGCTCGGGCAGTGAAGGAGTGGCTCCGTAAAGGTCCTGAAGTGGCCTTGACAATTTGTGGAGGGAGCTGAAAGTTTGTGTTGCCCAGCAACAGCCCCAAAACATAACTGCTGTAGAGGAGATTTGCATGGAGGAATAAGCCAAAATAACAGCTACAGTGTGTGCAAACCTGGTGAAGACTTACAGGAAACGTTTAACCTCTGTCATTGCCATGTTACAAAGTATTGAGTTGAACATTTGTTATTGACCAAATACTTATTTTCCACCATAATTTACAAATAAATTCTTTAAAAATCCTACAATGTGATTTCCTGGATTTTTTTCTCATTTGTCTCTCATAGTTGAATTGTACCTATGATGAAAATTACAGACCTCTCTCGTCTTTCTAAGTAGGAGAACTTGCACAATCAATGGCTGACCAAATACTTTTTTCCCCACTGTATATAATGCATGTATTCCATTGTCATGTGAGTTGTATGAATTGAAAACTGAGAACTGTTTTGATGATGCGGTGCAAAATGTAAATTAAATTTAATTGCAAAATAAAAGGCAGTGATGTAAAAACATTTAAACTCAAAACCAAAAATAGTACAAAGTCAAAAAGTTTTTTGAAACTTATTTTTACTCCAGAGAGTCCCAAAGTTTTTGGAAATGGGGTTGTAAAAGCTTACATGTTTAAGAAGCCCTATATGTGAAATGATTTACTGATATTTTGTTCTGTCTGATTAGATTGCTGGAAAGCTGAAGCATGCTCTCAGTAATTACACCACTTTGTGAGGACACCCATCATCACCTACCACCAGCCCTCCACCTTTTATCTTTGAGAGCTACTCACTTTTGCCCTCACCTATGAAGTATGAAGCATATGCATACGACCAAAGTTTAATGTTTATATTAAGGGAAACAGTATGTGTGTAAAGGACATATAAGACAGTACAGTATATGAAGGTGAAAGGAGTTTAACAGTAAAGCTCGGTGACTAGAAGTTTCCATGGCTATGATGAACTTTTGTTTCGATTCAGGTAACTTCGGTCATATTAGCAAACTGATTCCAGTAACATAAACATTCCATAAACATTTTAACAAATACTGTTGCCCTATTATAAAGATATTGCTGATGTATTTTTATATGTATATGCATTATACAGCAATAATGCAACTTAAGGTCTTCTCCCTAACATGGGTTATGCATATTAACACTGTACTGTTGAAACTGCATGCCTTTTTACACAGAAGTGGTAAATTAATGGGGAAGTTTGTGCTTGTCTGAATGTTCATGAATGATTGAAACAAAGACCAATATTTATATTTTACTAACCTGTTATTTTTCTTGTACAAGTCTTGCTTATAGATTGATATGACAAAAATTTGATAGATTGGCCTTCCATCACCTAGTCCTCTGTAGTGCATTTCTCCTTCATATTTTACGACATGCCTAATTAAAATCTTGCACTGATTCTGGGTGTTGGATCTTTGTTACCTTATGTATGTCCAATGGCATTTTTCCACTGGGCAGTATGGTTCTGAAATGATACAGCTACAAATTTGTAATAACGCTTTGTTTCGTTTCCACTGCCAAGTGACCAGTACCTTACCTGAGTGTCTGTGCTGAATTTGCATATTCTTCTAGCTGGAGGGTCAGTTAAAATGTGTGGAGGGGGCTAGAAATAATGCAGACCAGTGATTGGTCAAACAGAATCATCCCAAACAGTCAGTGATACACTAGCCTGTGATTAAGCCAAAACCAATCCTGGTATCATGCTGGAAATCCTACATTTAGTTATCACATCATCCCACAGTATCAGTGGAAAAGTGCCATAAGGCTTTGTTTGTTTATGTCTAATTTCAGATTGTACCAGATAGTTTAAATCACTGTTTCTAAAATGTAATATATTCACTGGTGACCTTTTAAACTTTGATAATACGTTATAATGATATGATGCAAATATATTGTACTGTATGTCTAGTTTTAACTACTTCCAGAACCCTATTTAAACGAAAGATTATACCTCCATAAGAAATAAAAAGGGGATCCAGGGGTTGAAGGTGGACCACATTTTTGGTGGGCTGCTTGAAGCTGACAAAAGTTGGCATTATAATGCTGCTGGTCAGGGGCCTTGAGTGGCTCAGCGAGCAAAGACGCTACCACTATGACTATGAATCCTGGTCATGCTGTTTGCCATCAACAGCCGGGGCCCAAGAGAGCAGAAATTGGCAGTGCTCTCTCTGGGTGGGTAGATGGCGCTCTCACTCTCCCCATCACTTTCACATTGCAATGTCCGCTGGCTGCTACAATGTCCAATGTCCGCTACTGATTGGTCCAATCGGAGCTGGGGACCCTGTGTGCCTTCCTCCGAGCGCGTTAGGCTCTCCAGTGACGGTGTATCAGCGGTGGTTTGAAAACGAAGCGATGGCTGCATCACACGTAACGGAGGAGGCTTGTGCTTGCTTGCACCCTCCTAGAGTCAGGGACATTGCAAAGTGATGGGGAGAGGCCTAACGGAGGGGATGGGCTAATTGGCTACCACTACATTGGGAAGGGGATAAAATTGGCAAAAACCTAGAAATAAATTATATATATTTTTTAAATAATGCTGCTGGTCAGTGTCCCGTATTTCACCCAAATATAAGAGAACTTAAAAAGAGTCTCTGTATGGCAAAAAAGTTTTAAATTAAAATGTGCCTAATTACATTGCTATAATTAATAGCTGTGTATCTGCGGTCATCAGGCTTTTGAGTTGAAAAAATCTGATCAATATCTTTATTGTGCAAAATGTTGTGTATTCTTCCCTAACTCTGAAATAAAGTGTATACAACTTTAAATATGAAAAGACATACAGTGGTTGAAAATGTGTCATCTTTAGGTGTCTCAAGCTAATTTCATAATGTCAGTGTAAATGCTGGTGAAAGAGGTCCAGGTTTTCATACTGCAGTGAAAGGCTGCTGTCACTATAAAGAGAAATGTGATATTGTTTTCTCAGAGCTGTTGCTTCCTGATAGGCCATGGATAAGGGGCGCTAGCTCTAGATGAACTCTTCAGTTTTGGAAATGTGCCACTGACATCAGAGGAAACTGTGGAAGGGCCTATGCTGACCTCAGCATGTGACTCCAGTGTGTTTGTGTGTGCGTGAATGAGAAAGAGAGAGACCTAGCTAACTCTTTTTTCATAGTAATTCTTTGTTCCCAAATTCTTAGGTTATCCTTTTGTTTTTCCAGAAAAGTTTAATATACATAAATATGCTCTCTTTGTTCTACATTATCGTTGACAAAACATTAATATTAAATTATTATAACCTTAATGGAACCTTGTAGAAACATTACAAGGTTCCTTTTAAGTTAAAAAATAATAATTATGTAAAGATCAATCATCTTAAGGTTAATCATTTTAGAGAATGTTCTAACATTGTCATAACATTTAAACTGTTATAACCTTAAAGGAACATTGCAGGATCAATTGTATTCTTTTTTTTTTATTTGATTATTTACAATTATGTGAACAATTCAAGATTGTTAGAGGTTGTGTTCCTATTTAAACCATTTAAAGACATTTACTCTTGGTTGTTAAAGAGAGTCATACCAAAATGGCAAGATCCAAAGAGCTGTCTGAGGCCTTCAGAGTCTGAGAAGAGATTTTTGGAATTAGAAATCAGATAATCCACCATGCATAAAAAAATTACAAGTGGTCACATCTGCTTAGCAAGTTTAGCCCAAGAGCAGAGCGCAAGATGTGTAAAGAAATCTCCAACAAGTTCTAGTTGATGTCAAAGTATATGCATCTTCTATCAGAAAGACTGCACTCGTTTGTTTTGATGGGAGGTGTGCAAAGAGGAAACCTTTGCTGAAAAACAAATCAAGGCAAGATCAGTTTACCAGAGAATATCTTTGACAAAGTCAGAACAGAGGGGCTTTGGAGTGAACTGTTCATCACCGTTATAGATATGGTTTGGAAGAAAGTCAAATAGTGATCTGTCAGATTTTTTTTCCCACAGAACTGTACGTAAGTAGACCACATTTTTAAATGTAATCACGTCTCTTGCTGTATCATTCGGCTTCTGTAAGATACCTTGATAAGGTGGGGCAGCTGTGGCCTAATGGTTAAGGAACTGGTCTGGTGACCTGAAGGTTGCTGGTTCAATCCCCGGGCAGGTCACAACTGAAGTGCCCTTGAGCAAGGCACCTAACCCCCAATTGTAAGTTGCTTTGGATAAAAGCGTCTGCTAAATGCCTCAAATGTAAATGATAAACTTGGACATTTTTCTCTTGATGGCCGTTTGATAAAAGTAGTTGGTCAAGGCCCAGCAAAGCAGACACATCATAATCATAATTTATCTGCAATGTTTCACTGTTGGCATATTTTCATGTTGGTATGCAGTACATGCACTATTTATGCAATATAAATATAAATAGAAGTGTGTTCTTCCCAATCAAATCAAACTTATTTTCATCAGTACACAAAATATATTCCCAGTAGCCTTTTGGAGGTAAACCTTTTTTCTTTTTTTTTTTTCTTTTTTTTTTATAACCATTTTTATGGTAAAGTCACTCATGAAAAGATATGTTACAGTTGTAGTGATTGAGGGAAGTCTGTTGTTCTAAGTTCGTTTTACCTGTATGCTCTTGGTTGGTTGTCAACTTCTAGTCCTGAGTCCATCTCAGTTTGCAGACACATCTAAATGGAGACTGATTATTGATTCTGGATCTCTTTTCGCAAGGCACAGTTCACATTTAAATCAAACCAGCAACCTTCCACCCAGAACATCCAGACCACAGCTAAAGTACAATTAATATCCCACAAGTATACGTATAAACAACAGAACATACAAATGTAATCCTGGGACTCTGAATAAGCAATATGTATCTTTATTAAAACAAATACATTATTATGACTTATAGGGCTAAATGTCCCTACCATTCTATTTTTTATCTCCTTTTGTCCCTCACCACCCTCCTCTGCGCCTGAACGATACAGAATGAGTTTGTTACTATCTATGAAAAAAGGTCTCCAGGAGAGATCTCCTATATTTGGCAAAACAGTATCTGCTTAAATCTGTGCATTTGAAGAACATTAAAGAACAATATGTAAATATGCATGATTATGTATATTTGTATACATTTTAAAGCCATTTCAAAACATTTAAAAAATGTTGTGTATGTACTGTATGTACATCAGCATACTTAAAAAATACATTGCAGAATATTGGCTGCAACTTTTGCACTCAGCAAATACTATTAAAATAACATTTTCAGAGGTAAATTTACATGCATGTCATGCCATTATATTTGTGTAGCTTTTTGATGGCTGTTAAGAATTCAAAACGCTAACCTTTGCTCACTTTCTGAAAACATTGTGAATCACTGGCTATGCAAGTCATACAGAACTGGTGCTGTAGATATACACAGTATATGGTATATTGAGCACTGAACACTGTCCAGTGACTGTTTCACCCAAACTGTTGTCTATGTGTACAGTATTTCACAAAAGTGAGTACAGCCCTTACATTTCTGCAAATATTTCATGGGACAACACTATAGAAATTAACGTTGGATATAACTTACAGTAGTCAGTGTATAGCTTGTATAGAAGTATACATTTACTGTCTTCCAAACATAAAACACAGACATTAATGTCCAAATAGCTGGTAACACATTATATTCTATAATGTTGTCCCATGAAAATAAATCTGACTCACTTTTGTGAGGTGCTATATATGTATATAGCTTAATACGCTCTTCATAGGAACACTTGTTGAAGTTCTCTAAGTTTCTAATGCCATTTGCCTGCAGGTAATATGTGTACATTTGCTACAGGATTTTGAGTCTTTATCCTTTGAGCCACAGTGGTGAGGACATTTTAAAAATGCACACTGTGCAATAGTGAAGTTTCCATGGAACCACACAGAATCAATAGTGTCTCTGTTGACATCATCACAAGTTGAGTTTCCATGATGTCTCCAGCAGCGTTGGTTGTCATGGAGAAAGACGGGGCTTGAAGGTTCGTGGGCGGATCATCATTCTCACTTTCTTTAATGAGTAGTAATCTGAATCCTTCCAGGTGTACCACACAATGCCATCTGGTCCTAAGAGATTCTTCCCTTTGGCAGAGTAACGCCCCCCCTGGTGGCCAAAAAACATGGAATCCAGAATGTCACACTTTCATTTACTGCAGTCAGGAGAGGCAGCATCAGCGCTATCAAGATTACTCAACAGCAAAGAAAACTACGTTCAGAAGCTATTGGACAGCCCACTTACATGAATTATTTGGCTTATCTTATTGTGGCATGTTGAAAGGTAATATGTACTTGACTATTGTATAATAAAAATGTCAGTCACAGAATTTCAGACTTTTTTCACGAGTCCTGACTTCCTGAGTTAAGCTTGTCATTAACAAAACTTTTTGCACCTACAGACAGGAATAGTGTTTATGAAGGTACAGTTTTGCATTTTGACTGCAGTTTTGCACAGGTGTTAAAGGTACTGCACAAAGCTTGTTTGTCTTATCTGTATCTACCTGTTTAAATAAATAAATAAACCTTCATTTGATTTGGTTCCCTGACCACATATCATACTGTAATTACAACCCTTGGAGTAGGACTTTTCTACAGAGGACATGGGGAGAGCTTAAGTATCTCTTACCTTATAATACACACCATTCAGATTAGCAAAGAAGCACTGATGGTACCACCATCCTCCGTGAGCGATCTCGGCACAGATGTTGCCTGTGTCAGGTGTGCTGAAGCTCTGCTTGTCATGATACCAACTGAATGAGTCCTCCACTGTTCCACTAAACCCAGATACATGGAGACGATACTGGTTCTCCTCATCCTCAATCCTAGAGGAGTAATTGATACAACTCAGTCATTTTTACTTTAGGGGATATATTTCTTCATATTGAAAGACGGCACTATTTTCAGTCCTATCTTTCAGAAGACTCCCAACCCAAACTCCAGACCTGACTTCTATTGAAAACCACTGGAATGTTATCAAGACAAACTGAGACATGGGTGTTCACCCAACAGCCAAGTGAAAAACTGATAGAGAGCATGTCAAATGTGGTTTATTATACCAAATATTGATTTCAGAACTCAGATTTCAGAATTGATTTTAGTATTGTGTTGCTTAAACTGAACATGAAATTGTTTTGTTTGAAAAATTTGAGGTATTTATAAACAGTATCCTCTATATTTTCATTAGTTACTCAAGCCTATAAGGAACTAATAATATGCAGTGGTCTCTTTTGATTTGCAGATGTACTTTACCCTTACATATATAGTACTGTAATGCAGACATGTCACACTCCAGTACTGGAGGACTGGGTTCCTGCAGAGTTTGGTGATTTCTCTGCTCTGACACTATAATTAAACCTGCTCATTACCTGCTGAGCTGTTTGATCAGGAAGATCACCAAACTGTGCAGGAATCCGGTCCTTCAGGACTGAAGTTGATACCCCTGCTTTAAATACTTTATTTCCACACAACATTTAATTATACGACTTTTATTTCATTTTATTTGTATATATTTCAGAGTACCTGTACTATATCAGATTTTTACTGGATCAAATTCAGTCAGGTTTGTTGTGCAAACACACTTTTATAAGTTCAGCCCATAAATGTTCAGGTCAGAACTATTTTCCTTATAGCCTACATAGTGCTGATCATTAGATCTAAACAGATACATTTTTGTTTTGTATGGCCATAGAACACTTCTGGTTTAGGTCTTTTACATGTTTCTCTTTGTGATCATGTGCAAACATCACTTTGACGTTTTTATGCTAGTGCTGGTGAAGGGCTCCTTTCTGGCTTGAAAACCTGTCAGGCTATGCTGATTGCTTAATGGTGGATGTAGACACTTTGGTACCTCATCCCACAAGTTCCTTCACCTTCTTCTTTTTTGTTGTATTTGGGATCATATGTTTAAGCCTGAGTTTTAATTTGTGCCTTAAGTGCTTGTGTCTTCCCAGATTTTTCCATTTCCAACCCCATTTCTAAAACAGTGAGGCCTCTTCAGTGACATATACTACAAGACAAAAGTTTTAGACCACCACAGTTTTTCCAGTTCTGTATGTAAATTATTGAGTTTAATGTCTCACTGAGTCTGAAATGAAAGCTCAGGAGTTAAGTAAGAACTCAGTGAATCAGTTTACAGACCAAAATGTGTCTAAACTTTGGACACAAAGTAGCACCTTTGTCAGATATAACAGCTGGACACACTCGTGACTTTCTTTCTACAACAGACATCAAACATTCTTCAGACAGTTCTTCACTAATCTGCTGCAGAACATCACATAAATGTTGGCTCTTGTAGGTTTGCTTTGCTTTTCACTTCATCGCAAATCAGCTGGATGGGGTTTAAGTCTGAGACTGTGCTCCACTCCATGTTTTCAAGCTGACCATCTTGTTGTTTTGTCCTGAGGTAGTTCTGACAGAGCTTGGACTGATGTTTTGGGTCATTATCTTACTGTAGGATGAACCTCTGACACACTGGGCACATACCTGAGGGTACTGCATGGCACTGCAGAATACTGTGGTAGTCGTGGTGGCTCTGGCTGCCTCTCACTCTGTAGGAATTAGTAGCAGCAGCTTTAATCTGCCTCCATTACTGCAGAATAGCTTTCACCTGTTAACCCATTTCATGTCCCTGACAAAAGCCTTTGTGTGTAATTCTGTAATGTAAATAAATTTACAGTTTTGTGTAAATCTCTGACCATTCACCAGTTCACCATTTACCTTTGTGTCATCGCAAGCTCTTCACTGGACTTGAACGACTTGAATTTCCATAAATGACTGAAAAAATCAGGGTGTTCTAAAACTTTTGGCCTTTAGTGAACTTGATTCTATTTGTAAATATAATATATAGAAACTGATGCCTGTAACACTCAAAAAAAGACTGAAAATTTAGAAGTTAATTTATTTATTACAAACATATTATTTAATTTATAATTATTAGGTAACGATGTTCTGGAAGGTTCTACAATGAGCAGTTTAACTAGTGCCAGGTGAGGTCATCAAGACTAAGCATAAAAGGATCATTCACCAAAAGCAAGGATGGGTCGTGCTTCACAAATTTGTACCAAACATAGTGAGAAAATTGTCAGTCAGTTCAAAGACACAAGGCTGCAAAGAATTTCGTCTTTCACCATCTACAGTTCATAATATCATGAAAAGATTCTGGGAATCAGGGGAAATGTGCATAAAGGCCAAGAGCAGAAAGTTCGGACAAATGTGCATAACCATCAAGCCCTCATCATCTTACCAGGATAGACAGAGCCACATGGGTAACCACAGACTGTTGAGCACCTCACAGCAGAAGCGGCAAAAAATCCAAACTTCTAACACTGAAACAATTAGTATCTTCAGTTCCTAAATGATTAAAGTACAATTAAAATAAATTGTGATGCGCCCCATTGGTAAACATACCTCTGTGATAGCTTTTTGGAGTGTATTACAGACACTTTATACTGTATGTTTAACAAATAGAATATAATTTGTCACTGAAAATGTGGAAAATCTTGTCTGTGTCCTTTTGACTGTTAAATGAAGGTTCAAGTGAATTAACAAAGTACAGATTTCAGGTTTTATTTGTGTGTGTGTGTGTGTGTGTGTGTGTGTGTGTGTGTGTGTGTGTGTGTGTGTGTGTGTCCCGCTTTTGTATTTGCATACAATTGTGTGTCGAGTTATACTTGCTACTTTTAGTTGTGTGGAATTGCTTCTAAGCAGGAACCAGACATGTGGAGAATCAGAGGCGTCAAGTAATGAAGTACAAATACTTTGTTACTATACTTAAGAAGAAATTTAGATTATCTGTACTTTACTCGAGTCATTATTTTCAGACGTCTTTTTACTTTTACTTACTTTCATTTTCATGTAATTATCAGCACTTTCTACTCCTTACATTATAAAAACAGCCTCGTTATTTATACATATTTCATTTCAGTTTGTCATCATTTAAAAAACAGATAAACTGCTCCATCCAGAAAGAGTGAATGTGACTGTGGTTGGATGTTAAGTATAAACAAATACCATTCTGATACTCTATTGGTAAGCGATCCATCACACCTGCACGTCACGTGTCTCGTCACTCTCCAGTAAGCTCAGTACTACACATATATGGTCCACTGATATATTTGAAATGACTCAAATGTTTTCATTTTCAAGGGGCAGATATGCAGCTGAAGCCAGTACATCCCAAAAATGTCAACATTATCATTTTAATATAACATTTTGTCATTACGGCTTTTAGAAAAAATAAATTTTGGGGGTGGGGGGTGGGGTAGTGTCACCAGCCTAAGTTTTGGCATTTGTTTTCCTTACATTACTTTTACTTTTATACTTCTGAAGACTTTAGATTAGATATCTAAACGTTTGGCCTTAACTGTATGTATCATTGTCTATGAGATATAAATGCCTGGACAGATGTTTCACCTGAAACTTTGGTAGAGAGCATGTTTGTGTTTGTTGTTCCAGTCTTCCAGGTCAATGCGCAGGCAGTAATCTCCCTGGTTAGAAATGTCATGGATGTGATCATTTCCCAACCAGAATTCTCCATGCAGGTCTCCAAAGCCATCTCTGTACTCTGTCCACTTGCGATTAAAATTCACTTTGCCATCCTGCCGGCGCTGAAACATGGTCCAGCCTCCACCTAACAGTAATGAAGAAATGAAGAGTCCTGGGCTTTATGTAAAGTTGCCATTGCCTTAAGGGTTGATACAGCAATAATACAGCAATAGTTTTAGTTTTCAGTAGTTTCTTTGGTTCAATCTAGAAAACAGTACTAATATCCTACGCAATATCATATTGGTCAGCATTATTTAACAAAAAAAAAAAATCAATACCATCAGTCTCCATGTCACAGTAGACCTCAACCGGTGCTGATCCTAGTGAAGGGACAACAGTAAAAATACCAGATCTGTGGACTCCATTGTAGTACAAGGAAGCACAATCTATTGGGCAGTTTCTTATGTGCTGAACCTCTGAAGGAAGAGATCAACACAAATTATACCAAAAAATAGTGCACAGTACCACATGTAACTGTATAATTACCTCAAATTAAATTACATTAACAAAGTACATTAACAAGTAGCATGATAACAATGGGGATGTCAAGTGTAATTGGGAACTACAGCATCAGTAACAGTCCCATCATTATTATGCTGACTGTTCAAATAAGTATTATGAAATGTCTTTCAGTAAGAGTAAGCTTTACTCAGTTTGATCAGATCTACAATGATTTGACTAACTTCTGATTACACCTAGTCATAAGGAATTCTCAAAGCTAGGGTTACAGTCGGACCTGGATGCAAGGTTTCCAGTGCATTAAGGAGTGGGCTTGTGCGGACAATGTTGATCATGCAGCCAGGGTTGCGCCGGACATGCTCCACAGCATTAGTGAGGTTTCGGATCTGTGTCTGCATGTCATAGATGAGCGAACCGTGAACGTGCAATAACATGTTAGCTTCTTCATAGATCTGCTCCAAAGCATGGAAACGCTGATCCAGTGAAGAGTTCTGATTGCTTTTTTCTTCACTCTGCCAACAAATAGACAGTATATATCGATCAACATTATTGCACTTCTATCAGCCATTTGGTCACATGTACAGAGTAAGCAAAATGTCTTACATGAAGTCAGCTCCAGACGTTTTAGCCGCAGACTTGTAAGTGAAATAATGTGGAAATGACCGATACCTGGCCCTGAAACAGCTAATCAGCCTATTGTCATTATTACTTATGTGTCAACTTCTGAAATACCATCGAAACAAACTCAGCTGCACATTCAGCTAATGTTCTTTAATTAACTCTAACGGGCTGTGATGGACAGCTGTACTAACAACATCCAAATATTTATGGACCTGACTGTACATCATTCCTTTGCTAAGAACATTACAAAATGCTGGGAAAAACAGTTCCTGGTGTGGATGTGTTTGGTACTGAAGTCCAGATTGGTTTATGGGTTCCCTGCTCGGACACACTTACTAAACCCAATGAGTTACTATTAGATTTGATTGAAAATGGAGATCTCCACACTCTGCTGGACATGGGCATCACATAGATGAACTCACTTTGCTAAATTGTGGCTGTTCACATTGTTTTCTGGGTGGATTGACAAATGTTAATGATGGAAATAAGCAAAAAGATAATCAGTCTGATTCAAACCACTTTGTCTAAATAAACCTGCAGTGACATAGTTCAGTATTTCCATTGATCCAGAGTTTCAGACAGCAGCACCATGTGGTTGTGGTACAGGTTTCAACTGTAATCCAGTTATTGTTCAGGGTTAAGGAGGTATTAGTGGGGAAACACTAGTTTGTCTCTGTTCTGTTGTATTGTAAGGGAAATCTGTACAGTATAACTCTGGACAAATTAATGATAGAAATAAACAAAATGTTTCGTGTCAAAATCTCATTTGGCACTTCACTGCAGACAATACAATTATAATTACATATAGGTAACATCTTGGGCTGTATGCATTTTGTACCATGCACAAATGTAAGCTTATAAATTGGCACCTACTGGATGGCACAAGAAGCATGAAGAATGAATGAGATATTCTTGGAAATTGTGTGCCCACAACTTCTGATGGAAACATGGAGTTGTACTGTAAGTGAAATACCTCATGTAGTGCAGCTCTCACCTGTAACTCCAGAACTTTGATGCGGTGTCTGTGATTCCGTAGCTCTTCTTGAAGCTCTGAGATGGTCTCCTTCAGGTCTTGCATTTGTTGTTTGCGCTCTTCATTCTCATGCAGCCAATATGACACCTCATCTGTGCAGCGGAACATGTCAGGGCACCTCTGCTCCTCCAGCTGTGGCAATGTGGCCATCAGACGGCACTGTCCATTGGGCATAACTTCATTGCTATATTCACCACATTGCATTAGGCCACTGCTGATAAGATGTGTGCCTGTTTCACGAGAGTCTGATTCATTAGAATCTGTTTTCAGAGCATCTGTACTGCAGACCAGTGACTGAATCCATGGTGCCAGAAGTAAGGACCTGTACAGTAAAAACAGCTTCATGCTGCACTATATGGAAATTTCTCAGATAGAAAGCAAGGGAGTGAAGTCATCATGAGGAACGTAAGACTTTGGCTGTCTAGTCTTCATTCTTTTGACTTTCCTCAGATATACATATGTGCACACTGCCAGCACTGTAAGAGAAAGAGTAAGTCTGTAAACATCTGCTGGTGTTATTTTCTTCAGTTTTGTCCTGTCTGGTTTAGGATGCATTCCTAAAAGAGCTTTTCATAACCAACAACACATTCAAGTTTGTAAAAAACAAATAATTTTTTACACAATAAAAAATAATTAAAGCTTATCCGATGATGTACTCATCATTTATCTTGAACAAAAAGACAGAGAGGCAGGCGTCAGACACACGCAGCATATTCGTTGGCATGGTAACCACCATTTGTTTGCCCGTTACCCTTCTCTTTAAATTTGTGGTGATGTTCAGAGGAAAGATGGCAAAACGCAAATATAACCCGGAGCATTTGAAATGTGGATTTCCGTTCATTGAGGACAAACAGAGACAGAAACCTCAGTGTGTTTTTTGTAATGAAGTGCTGGGCATGAAAACATTTAAAGTAATGCGACATTTACCATTGAAACATGTATGTAAAGCCAAGCCAGTAGAGCTTTTTAAAGAGGATTTCATGAGCTGAAGGCACAGACGTAATTTGGGGGTGGGACGGGACGTGTCACTTTTTTGCTTTCACTTTTTAAAAAGGCAGTTTTGGTCCCCTGCAGGTTTAGCTTCCAAAAACAATGTTACACAGTATTAAAAGGAGACGAGTCGAGCATTAGAATCAGCAGAAATCAAAGCCGCGCAATCTGAAGCTTATTTCACTTTAGACCACACACAAGCTCATTGATTGGCTCTCCCGTTTCTTGCTAATGTGTGATTGGCTGTCCCCGCTGTCACTCCATCAAAAAGCGTCTGGACTTGTAAACCAGTGTTTTTCATGTTTGTGCACCTCAGTCCATGTTCACCTACCACCTACCACTGTAAGTTGTTAACATGTTGGACGTTTGTTGTGTCTGTGTCACATCAGCTTGTGTCAAGTATTTTAATGTCACAGGTTTCGTATTAAAACCATTAACATTTAAATCAGTGTCAGAGTTCATGCAGCTACCAGTCTGTGATAAGCCATCCATTTACATGCCTCTAAGTTTAACTATTGTCAAAATAATTCAGAATTTCTGCTTAATTTACTTAAAAATTAGATATAATTTTATGTAAATGAGGTCTACTGACCATACAGTCCAAACATAAGTGTAGTTTAAGTTCACACAGGTTTAAATGTGAGCTGAGTGATGAGAGCAATGAATTGCAATAGTGACAATATACTGCAATAATAACAGCTTTAGGATAAAGTCTTTTGGTAACACTAGGAGAGTTTGGGTAAGTTCGCTAACAGTCATATTAACTGTTGTCAGAAAACTTTCTGAAACATAAAGTTACATTACTCTCTGGCCATACTGTTATTACACTAAATGTGTAAAAAAAATGAACACAGGGACACAGTCTTACTCTCTAACATTATTGTTGGTCTTGTCTAGTCAGGTAAATCTTAACATTTTTTTTAACCATTTTATTTAAGCATTATGCCACCAAAGAAAAAAATAAAACCACCAGCAGAATTTACATAAAGATCATAATAATAAATAGTTAACCAAACCAAGATACATTGCTTTCTTAAATAAATTGCTATTAATTTGTTGATATTTGATATTTTTTACCAATTTCTGCCCAAAATTACATATCAAAATCTTAAAATGAAAACAGAGATAGTTTCATGATGTAATGTTACAGAAATACCTTCAAAGTTTTAATAAAAAATACTTAAAGATATTGAAATGAATCTCCAATAGTCAAAATATGACAAAACAATTTTTATATATGTATATAATCCAGACACTGCAAACATAATTTAGAAGTTTTCTGACAACAGTGCCAGGTAATGTGGAGTAACATGTTTAGTTTGTAAAGTGATCTTTAATCATAAAGAGAAGTACAGATAATGTTGCATTTTGTTTATTTATTTGAGTTACTGTAATTCTACAAATGTTCTATACATATACATACAATGATTTACTACCTTACCTACGGTGGAATCAGGTTATATGTCATATTTTAAGGGGATAGGGTGGATTCATATTAGCAAATGTGTCCACCCCAGTCTCAAACCCACTCCTATGCCCTTGGTGAAAGACATAAAAGTCTGGATGACCAGGAACAAAATCCACTTCAAATAAGGGTGTAGGTGTTTTTCCACTAGAACCAAATGTTGCTGTCAATGACTTAACTCTTGATGTATCACTTGTGCCCCATAAAAGTAATATCTATATGACTACATTTTATCATTTGAGAATCATATTAAAAATAAAACAGATGCTAACTCTACACAATGCTGAGAAATGAGTTCATACTCTTATAACCTATGTATTTATATTCAACTATAGTAACGTGAGGCTAACTGGTTTTCATGCTGGTTTTCTATATACGCCGTTCATAGTTATGAGTGAGGCTGTCCATACATTTATCAGACAGTTACTCAGCATATCAGCAGATTCTTCTTTTATTATTTACTTTATACAAGCTGGCAGTTTTGCATTGACTACAAAGTTTTTTTATGGAATTTGCAGTAGCGCTGGCATGTTTTTCTGATTTGTTGAATTATTATATTCTTTCCTGATTACTTTGTTCAAATGTAGGATTACTGCAAACTTCTAGGATCATTTACAGCTCAGTTGGTGGTAAACCTGGTCTGCCTATTTGTTTTTTAGGCTAGCGTGCAAAGTATTGAGGTCTGTTTGTAACTGTACTGGTCTTTAAACCTTGAATTTTTCTTTATTTTTTGTGTAAAAAAACTTTGAGATTATGTAACTAAAATAAAAAGCACTACATCAAAGACAGAATCATTATTAATATACTTTGGTCTATTCTGATGTAATTAAGTCACAGGCAAAGCAAACAATAAAATTATTCTAATCAGCTTTTAAGTAGCAGCTGAATGGTAATTGCATTATATAAATAAGGTTTTGTTCTGATTATAGAATATAGTTGATAGCATAATTATTTATGAAGCTGTGCTCCTAAGAACTTATGTTTACTGAACAGTAGCTGTGGAGAGTACATTTAGTTTGAATTTATCAGCACTTTTCACACAAATCAGATTGACGTTCATAGTGCTTTTACAAGTGATTGACAAGAAAAGATGCTAAAAATAAATTATATAAACAAAAACATGGATCCAAAGTTACATGAAAATATAAAATGTAACAGTATAGAATAAAAGTAACATTGATTTTTATTTAAATAAAAAAGTAATTAAAAATAATGAAAATAAACAAATAACATTATATATACAGTGTATATATATATATATATATATATATATATATATATATATATATATATATATATATTATATATATATATATAT
>BRDA01006836.1:0-28263 GCA_036984385.1 Crenuchus spilurus
GAGCGAGTTTCTTCTGACACAAGTCCTAATCACAAGTGTGTTTAAAAGCACAAATGTGTTACAGATTTAAGGCTCAGAATCTGAACTGTTCAGTGAGCGAAAAGTCAGCTAAACGTCATAGAAAATCATACAAAAATATTTTGTTCAACTAAGCATCCCTAACACACAAAGTCAGCATCAAAATAACAAGCAGTTCACCAGGAGACTGCTGTCAGCTGAAAGGCTAACTGCTATAACAACAGGAATCAGCTGTCTGAGCCTTCTAGCTGCCACCTTTGTCTCTGCCAGTGTTACATAAAAGCAGACTGGGTTCAGAAAAAGGCTATCACAACACACTTTCAAGGCCAGGTGGGTGATTTCACAACAGCTCTGCTTAGGAGACCAAAAGGGTTGTCCAGTAGAGAGGTCCCTCAGCTCTTGTATAATTTTCACACTTGTCCCGTGTCCTGGAGTTTATACTCAGGACTGATTCTTATTGAAGGGGCTCGTAATCGCTGGTTTGCTTTCACACAGTGTTCCATTCAAACCTGACTGTTCAGCTCCATGCATCACTTTTCTGTAAGTCTGCAAAATGTTAAGCACTACAATCATCCTCTTACTACTTTTTATTATTACCCTATAGAATACATTCAAACAGTTTAAATACAGTGTATCTCTCTGTCCAGTTCAGCACATACAACCACAGTAGAAGGGAGAACCAGAACTGGACTGTTACTCAGTACAAAGTCCTCTTTTCAGATGAAAGTCACTTTTACATGTCATTAGTAAATCAGCTGCTAGAGTCTGGAGGAAGAGTGGAGAGACACACAATCCAAGTGTCTGAAGTCCAGTGTGCAGTTTCTGCAGTCTGTGATGCTTTGAGCTGCTGCTGTTGCTCCACTGTGTTTAGTCCAAAGTCAGCACAGCATGTAACAGCAGATTTGGAGAGCATTTCATGCTTCCATCTGCTGACAGGCTTTATGGAGATGCTGATTTCCTTTTCCAGCAGGATTACATACCTGCTCACTGACCATTATATTACTGTCCTTGATTGGCCAACTCTATAGACCTTAATAGATTCTCTATTGTCAAGAGAAAGATAAGAAACACCTGACTCACCAGTACAGACAAGCCAAAGTCCACTATCAGAGCAACCTCAATAACATCTCAGCAGTGTCAGAAGCGAAACGTCTCGATGCCGCTCTGCTCTGCTGTAGTAATTTGTGGTGAAGGAGCTCTGACCAAGTACTGAGTGTATAAATGAACAGACTTTTCAGAAGTTGGATATTTCTGTATTGTACATCCTTTTAGAATCTTATGAAATATTCTAGTAATTAGATACACTTGATCTCTGAATTTCATGAGCTATAAGCCGTACTGATAAAAAAACGGCTTTCATACTTCACCAAACATACTAAACGCTCAAAGGAAGTGGTTCTTGGTTTTTGGAGAGTCCTTATTTTGATTTTCTTTCTAAGAAATCCTGTTCTGTGAAACACGGCTGACAAGCTATCAGTCAAGAAAAAACAATAACAGATCGTTTTCACATCAGTAAAAAAATAACACCGCCAATGAGCTACACTCTTAAAAGAGATAGTTCTTTAGTAAGTTATTCTATGTAGAACCATTTTCTTTACTAAAGAACCATCTTTATATACCCTTTCAAAGTTTGTATACAAAGATGCGCTCAGAAATTAGCAATGGAAGTGTGGCATTTTACCATTGACTAGCATTAGCGCCGGTTTTTAAATTATCTGGTGTTGTTCCAAATAGAGATGTCTGGTTGTTGTATAAGGCTGTTCAAACTGTTCTGTTTCATACATTCTCAATTAAATAAGTTAAGATATTTGGCCACTGGAGGCCATTTCGACAAATCATCTTCCCATTCTAATATTTGAAGAATCTGGAAGAATTTCTCCTGTGCGCAGGGTGAGCTTGTTCATAGAACTGATCTTAATAATTAAGCTGACAGACTTACAGAAGACTCCTTTATTGAGACTTTTCTTTGGAAGGACAAAATTAAAACTGAGTATATGCATCATTGTGTAACAGTAACAGGGGAAAAATGTCTTGACACGAACACAAACCATATTAAGATATTATCATTTATCTCATTTATACTGTAAAGAAATTTCTCTCTTCCTGCCCACCCACACTAAAACCTGATTGGCTGACAAACTCTTTGCAGAGAACAGGCCAACCAGAACCCTCCGTTTTGCATGCGCTTCATGAATATGCACACAGGGGGAGCGTGTTAGCAAAAGGTAGACTACCACAGATATAATGTGCACTGTAACATGATCCAACAATCTTTCTGTGATGATGTATTGTGGACACATCCTAATCCTTCACGATCAGATATTGTCAAATCGCACACCCCTACGCTCAAATCAAATCAAACAAATCTCCCCACATTTGGTTATATGACAGAACCTCCCCAGGTCAGCGCAGCTCCAACAGGAATATAGTAGCTTATAAAAAATAAATACACGTGCTTAAGATTCCATGCATCCTTTATTCCATTACATATCAGTACAACATCCAGTGTGTTGCCTCAAAGCAACAGCCAACAGAAAGAAAGTAATAATCTGTCTCACGGCACATTTAAGGCTTTTTCATTTAATCTGAGAAAAGAAAAAAGTTACACTAGCACTGTTTGTACCAACTAGTATTTCTTATTTTTCTGCATTATACTTGCATACAGTGATTCCAGTGTCAAATTCATTAAAAAGGCTAAATACCATTGACTTCCTGTTTTACAGAGAGGAGATAGGTGTGTACAGTACAGATTATCTTACAAACCAGCATTAAAAGAGGTGTAAAGATAATATTAATAAGTACTGGAAAAAACATTGTAAAAAGTCAGTATCAAAAACAATGACGGGGCTCAGTTAGGGGTGTGTTCAGTCATTCTTTAAAAAGAGTCTTGATCAAAAAGACCATGGAGGTTGAAAGAAGGGTCTTTAGCCCACTCTCAGGACCCTTGGAAATGACATGTAAAACAAGACATCCCGTACACATACATAAACCGTCACTGCTTCACCTTACAGCAATACACAGATTCAAACCAATAAAATTTACTCCACCCACCCACCCACCCAAAAATGCCTTCATCTGGCTGACAATCACATGGTAATTGCAGCTGCTTCAATTAAACAATAGAGTTCCTTTTACCACACGTTATTGTGGAAGTCAAAACATGTCCAAGCCTTCTAATGTCTGGTGCTACCCCTGAAACAACTGAATACATTAACATTTACAAAGCTGCTTTCTTACTACAAATGAAAAGTACACCCTCCGAGCATTCTTAATGTTCTCCATCTAGATCTTTTGCCTTTGCTTTCAGTGGTTCATGTCCCTTGGGGTTGAGCAGCTGTCAGGAATGAAGCTGCTGCAAAAATGTTTGGAGAAATGGCTCAATACAGTCAGTGTTTTACATTGTACCTTACTGTTTTGCCAAAGTTCAGTTTCACAGTGATTTCTCATTTAAGAGTAGCAGCTAGCAATAACCCCAAGAAAAGCCCATTCCCAAGAAATAACTGAGATTTCTCTTCATTTGAAGAACAGCAGCTAGCATTAACCCCGAGAAAACTGAAAAAATGTGGAGCAAAACATCTGAGGGTGTAAGGCTTACTATAGTGTTGGCGCTAAAACAAAAGAAAAAGCTTAAGATCTCACATTTTAAAACCTATTTAAGAAACGGATGTTTGTGTAGTGTCTATGCAGAAACAATGCCCTGATTAATGTAATATAACTCAAAGCACCATGCTCCAGAGCCAGACAGTCAACCAGAAATCCTGCACAGTTCATAGTGGCAGGCTTTTTTCCAGTACAGTTGCAACAGAGCACTTTTGTCCCTGGGCAGTATTCCTTTCAGCAGACAAACAAAGACATACAACCGCACACACAGACTGGCCTTATAAAAATTCCGAGAGCGAAGACCGTTTCGTCTCAGGCAAAGAGAATTAAATGGAATGCCACGAAATAATTATAAACAAATCATCATCAGAGCGTAAAAATAAAAACAGTGGTCACCTGAAAATATTCGCACAATAAAAGTGCATCCAATAATATACCCAACATGGTTGGGTACTTACCAAAAAGAAAGAAAAAAAAAACCAAGTCAACTAACAAATTCAAACACAAAATATACATAAAGTTTGTGGTGCAAAAAACTTGAAATTTTCTTCATCAGGTAGAAAACAAAAGTTAGTCAAAATCATTCAAACGTTTCCTCCCCGTAGAGACGGAAAGGCCCTGTTCTTTAATATCACCACTGAGCCTTAACCAAAACTGTCCAGATTTTTTTTCTTTTGTTTTTGCTTTTTTTTTTTTTATTTGTTTCAGCAAGTGCAAATACTTGATGGTGCTCCACAGCCCTGGCTAGAGAGACTCATTAGAACGTGCCCTGATCTTGATGGCACAGTACAGTACATATTCAGGAGGTAGCCAGCTCGAAGGAGATGAACTGCTTCAGTCTCTCCAGATACTGAGCATACAACTCGATGTCATTGTGCCCAGCCCCTTCCACCCACAGTGGCTCCACAGCTCGTGGGCATCGCTCGTAGATGGCCAAACCATGCGAGAAATCGATGACCTCATCCTCCGTGCCATGAATGACCAGAACTGGAGAAGCCACCTTTGAGACTTTATCAATACTGAAACACAAGAAGAAAGAGGTGTTATCAGATCAATCAGCATCTTTATACTTTTAAATATAAAGGCTTCTATCAAGTTCTCGGATTGGATGTATGATCCTAAAAAACATTTACATTATATAGGTGCTTTAAAGTAGGGATGCAACCAAAATTATTTGTCTGAAAATGGCAAAGTACTTTTTCGGTGTTCAGCTGAATAAGTGCAAAGGACAATTTATACTGAAGATTGAGGTTTTTAATGACACTGTGACCTTTTAGGGAATTGTGCTTTTCCTCACCAACTGAACACAGATTCACCAGCACAGTTACAGACAACAAACTACAAGCACAGCCCTTACTAAACTACACTTATGATGAATACAGCCGCTTAGCTTTGTGTTTGTGCTCTGCTGCAGTGTTAGGGATCGTCTCACAATTAGAAGAAATGTGAAGTGTTTCAGTGTCTGTAGCCAATGACACTCAACACAAATCATCCATCTGACTTACATCATTCATTTTAGACATTTTCATCATTTTATTAAATATTAGTAATAATGTAACATACATGCATCTTCATACATATTCATATATTATTGTCTTTGTTTTATATACAAATATTAAATCAATTAAACTCATGTTCACTTCATTCAATTCTCACTAACTACAAGGCTTATTTTGGGAAATAGTTTAGTTACAAATTTTTAATCATTTATATAAATGAAGAACTGTTTGGTATTCAGTCAAATGTTTCATTTTGTTCAGTTTCAGCCAAAAATTTCATTTCAGTCCGTCACTACTTTAATGTTATAAAAATCAGGACAAAGTTTAGAAAAATAGCACTAAATCCAGCTAAACAGGACCACATTTTTTAAATATGTAATGAAAACCTGCACATGGTCAGTGCTCTCTGTTCAATACTGAAGACATCCATGATGTAAAAAAAGTGCATTTACAATTGACAATTTCATTTCACACCTTTACAAATCATAAAGTAAAAGATTCTTTAGGGAACCAGAGGTGGTTCTTCAGCATCAATGAATCCTTTACAAAACCAGTTCCTTAATTGATTTTGGGTTGATTTTGTGATTTCTGTTTGGGTTTTAGGTGCATATACTGTAATTTACTACATTAGGAGCTGACCTGTAGTACAATACCTCAAAGTGTCAGAACACCACAGTAAAAATGACATATTTTGCATTAAATTGCTGCATATTCATTTCTGCTTAGACGTGGCAGTGGAGTTATATCAGCTGCAGGTGTTTAACATGTAACAAATAAGCATCTCAGTCTTCTATAAGAACCATCTGTCATCACTAGAGGTCTTTGAGAAGATGATGTGCAAAGCATTTCGTACTGCTGCTCATCAATTAGTCATACTAATTAGTTCACAGCTCCACATGGCTAATTGTTGCTTAGCATCCTTCTTAAAGAGCAGACATTCTGACTGAGGTTAGCTGAAAGATTAATATACAAAACAGCCTAATGGGCCAATTACATTTAGACAGAATGAGAGCACTGTCTACACAAGACTAAAACAAAAACACTCAGTCTGGACCGCTTCCCTTAAACCCAAATTCATAAACAACATGGCTATTTGATTTTCCATATGTAGGATGAGGAGTGTTACAAGGTCATTTAAGGAAAGGTTTGCTCTTATGCAGGATCCTCTTGCATACAGGGATGTTTTTTTACCTCAATTTCCCTCACTTACAGTATGGAAGAGCAGATTCAATATACAAAATTAAGTTCATCCATCTTTTTAAACCTTATTATAGCTCCTATAGTGCAGATTTATTTTTGTTACATTGTTGCTGTTGCTTACAGGGTGATGCCTTCATTCCTGGCTGTAATTCAAAGACATTCATCCTAAATACAGCACCAGTCAAAAATGTGACATTCAGTGGTGTTTCATGATGTCAAAATGTTCAGTATTGTAGATTAACACTAAAGTCATCTAAACTATGAGTAAACATCTGTAATTATTTAGTAAACAAACCAGAATAGGTTTATATTTGACATTCTTCACAGTAGCACCTCTTGCTTAGATTAGTTTGTTTAACACTTTTAAGTTTACTACATGATTCCTTATGTGTTCACTCAGAGTCTGGATGACTTCAGTGTTCATTTATAATGTAGGACAAACAAAAACATAAAAACAGTGAATGAGGTGTGTCCACACTTGACTAGTATGGTATGACTATTTCATCCAAAAGTTAGACCAAATACTAAATTCTAGGGGTGCAGGAAAAAATTGCTTTGAGCTCAAATCGCGTTTCTCACATTGAACGATTCAGAATCGATTCTCGTTTTCAAAAAATAGATTTTTTTTGCGGGTGCGGATGTACCTTCTCAGCCACCGTAGTGCTAGGCAAAACAAGGAAGCAGCGTGGGCTACGTACAGGCATGCAAGCCAAGCCGCGGTCTTTGAAAGCAACCATTAGGAAACACTTTGTATTTTAAGTCACCCGGCCCGGGTAAGAAAGGGCTGGACGTGACTCATCTGATCTGCAGAGACTGCAACGGTAAAGTATTTCGTTTGGATTTGAAAGAGTCGGGGAAAAAAATCGATTTGTGACCCCAAGAATCGATTCTGGATGGATTTGCTCAATTCCCAAAGATTGGCAGCCCTACTAAATACTATGAATGACCTGAAGAGAGGGGAAGTGTTTTAGTAGTAGGTGGTGCTAAAATTTTAATTGTGTCATAATGTAAAATGATTGTTTTGCATTTTTACACTAATGTTAATGAACACGTGCTTCCGGAAAACTACGACTTAATCTTATAACCCTCTGAGCTGTTTAGAGTGGACCTTAACAACATAAGTGGAACACTACACAGAAGCTCAAAGCCATGAAGACTTTGTGACTGATGTGCATACAGACATACAACTGATAAAATGTTGACTTGTCTGAACATCACTAATCTAGTAGAAGTGCTGTAGCACTGAGACCACACTTCTATGTGCTTTTATGTTTGTTAACAACCTCCTAATGGTCTTATAGTTATCTTGATAAAAGTGATGATATACACACACACACACACACACACATCTCACTGTCCATTAAATCAGCTCCACTGACTATATAGGCACACGTTGATTTAGTCGTGTAGTACAATTAAGACTGTAGTCCATCTGTTTCTCTGTACTCTTTATTAACCTCTTTTCATCTGTTCTTCAGGACCACCACAAAGCAGGTATTATTTAGATGGTGGACCATTCTCAGCACTGCAGTGACAGTGATGTGGTGGTGGTGTGTTAGTGTGTTATTTAAACACTTTGATGAATCTTTTAGGTATACCTGCCATGTTGGTCCACCCTGTAGATGTAAAGTCAGAGGCAGCAGTTTATCGAGTCATCTTCACTGGTTATTACAGAATGCTGCCCACAGGACTCTGTTGGCTGGATAGCTTTGGTTGATGCACAGTTTTCACTATTGCAGTGACACTGTGGTATTTAAAAACATTAGTGTCTGATCCACTCATACCTTTACAACATACCAACACACCACCACCACATCAGTGTCACTGTAATACTAAGAAGGATCCACAAGCCATATAAGATCTGCTCTGTGAGGTCCTGATCACTGAAGAACAGGTAAGAGGAGGATAATAAAGTATACAGAGAAACAGATGAGCTACAGTCTGTAACTGTAGAACTACACAGAGCTCCTGTATGATCAGTGCAGCTGATAAAACGCACAGTGATGGTAGAAAAAGGTGTCCATGATATTCTGACATGATGTATTTGCAAGCGCACCCTTTGAAGTACACCATACAGTAGGCTTTTTCCTCCTTTCAGGAGATCTCAACTTCAAACCCTGATGCTGTGACCAAAATTAATATCACTTAATATATTTATTGATGCACATAAAATTGAGGATCATGAATATCAGTGAAAATTATTGGCTAAACAATAGGTGTGACCCTATACAGTGCTGCGAATGTTAACCAGACACAAACCACTTTTCTGTGAAGTATATTTACTTGTTTTCTCCATGTTTTATTTGGAATTGCTCAAAACAATCTGAAGGACATTGCAGTTAGAAAAGTTTTTGTTATCCAATATCCTCTTCAACAATTAACCTTAAACAAGGTACTTTAGACTCACATATTTACAGTAATGGTCGTTTATGGAACTAAAAGTAGCATCAATCCAAAGAACCCCTTTTAGGCAGTCCTTTTTAAGAACATATACAATACTGGAGCCCAGACTATGCTCTTCTAGAGTTCAGCTACGCTGGTCCATTGTGGTTTGCTTGAAGAATGAAACAATCAAGCAACTACCTACAGCTGGCCAAGAGAAGAAAAGCAGATTAAATGTCCCTATTTCTTTCAAAACAACCTCAAATACACATGCCAAGTCCTCCCAACTTCCCTTCTCTATGGTCCTGCCGTGCTGGATGCAGCTTTAATATTCCAAACCACGCCACACTGCAGCCTGAAAATCCACAGAGACGGCCGAGTCATTAAACTTTCATACAGCCTGACTGTCCATTCACGGCACTTCTCCACCCCACACACACTGCTCTGAGTGTCGGATTTGGCAAAGCGGAGGCGCTGAAAGTCAGTGGCTGGAACCGAATCCACGGCCAGCTGCCTGGAGTTCCACATGCCGACAGGGATGGTGCAGCGGAATGACATTCAGGTTTCACAATCCATCACACCACAGGAGAGCGATTGAGTTTAAATCCAGAAGTGTGCTGTGGGGGACAGACATGTGATCTCAAGATGGTACCGATACAATACCAACTACCAGTACCGGTGAGGCACCTGCAGAAACTGCTATACTGAATTTATTTCTGCAAGAAATATTGTAAATCTGTTGTGGGGTCGTAAAACCCTTAATAGCCAATTACCACAACATGCACTACTGCCAATGACAAGTAAGTAATGAATGAGGCAGTTACAGTGCAGATCATCAGACTCCTGGCTCAAATGTCATCGTTTGAGATGTAAATATTGTCAGAAATTTGTCTTCTTGAATCTGATCAAATAAATAAATAAATAAATAAATAAATAAAAAGCTCAGGTGTACAGAAATCAAAACTGTAGCTAACATAAGGTTTATTAGTATGACTAAATATATTAGCAGCACATGGTACAGTCTTAGTCACCAGGGAGGCCAGTGTGGATCTTTACATTTGTTAAGGGTAAGGAAGGTCTGTAAAGATAGCTTGGAGGGGGTGAGTCTGGGACGCCAGACTTCACTGTTGAGTCTTCTGGAGGTGTTGTGGGCTTAATTCAGCGAAACACTGACGAGGGAAGGTGCCTACCTGATGACCCCTGTGAAGAGCTAGTAATGCAGTGTGTGGTTTGGGTTCTCATGTAGATGTTAAGGGTAGCTGGTTGCTGATCGGATCATAAACAGCCACAGCAACCATAGGGTGTAGCTGTAGGATTGAAACAATAGGATTGTGTGGCTGCTGGTAGAAAGAGAGAGGGGTGGGCCCTATGTGAAGCTCTAATGGTTTGGCATAAGACATTTAACATCTTATCTTGTGTATGATTCTAATAATAATTGGTAATTAATATTTTACATTATAGAAAGGTTGTAGGTCCAGGGGTGCACTGACGTAGGGATTTATAGTGGACTGAGATGCTGGGGCTGTCATACCGCTGCTCACGCGATCACTCAGGTTTGTTGACGGTGAGCAGAGGGATGCCAGTGTCTCGGGGGGCTCCCATGTCTGTTTACCTTCTGGCTCTCTCCTTTTAAGTAGGCTGTTCTAGATAGTTCTGCTGGAGTCAATAGCCACACTCTGATGTGTCTCATAATCCCTCTGCTCTATAAATCCAAACAGAACTAATTCCATTTTTGTCTTTTCCGAGTGAGTGATTGCCCGGTCCAAGACTGATTACTATTCTCTCCATGATGCTTCCCTGGATCAGCTGCCCACCAACAACCAACTACTGTGACCTGCTCCAGATGCCCTACTCTACTGCCCACATTGGAGTTCAAATGGACTTTCTTGCCGTTATCATTGCACCCACTATCATCATCATCCCTGTCCCACTACTGTCACCATATCAGTTCACCTGAACATTACAACAACATCACATGATTATGATTCATCACACACTTATATTTAGTAGACCAGAGGAGGATGGGTCCCCCATGCGAGTCTGGTTCCTCCCAAGGTTTCTTCCTCCAGCTCTGAGGGAGTTTTTCCTTGCCACTGTCGCCGTTGGCTTGCTCACCGGGGATTAGTTATCTGCTGCTAATCAGTGTCAGTAGTTTGATCAGAGGAGGATGGATCCCCTTTGTGAGTCTGGTTCCTCCCAAGGTTTCTTCCTCCAGCCTTGAGGGAGTTTTTCCTTGCCACTGTTGCCTTCGGCTTGCTCACATCGGGCTTAGACTCAGTTTGTTTGATATTAAATATGTAAAGCTGCTTTGTGACAACGCCCATTGTAAAAAGAGCTATATAAATAAATTTTGATTGATTGATTGATAGGGATTAATGATTTGATGTTTGTTATTATTAACCCTGTAAAGCTGCTTTGTGACATCAGTTGTAAAAAGCACTTTATAAATAAAATTTGATTGGACTTTGATTTGATGGTGGACATATCTGTATTGATTTTCTTCTCCTCTAAAATCTGTTTACTGCCTAAATGCTGATAGTCACAGCAAGATCAGATCATTCAAATCTCCACGTCTACGTAAGTCAGACAGTAATCAGATTTTACAATCAGCCAATAAACTTCCTTCTGTGGATTTTTGTAAACAAAGAATCACTTTACTGGCAAATAGTCTTTTTTTTATGGATTCAAATACTAACGCTGCCCATCTTATTCATTTCTTTATCTCACTGCCCAGCGTTTTTGAATGAGCATTTAATTACTTATTTTAAAAGGTGTTGTATCTCTGAGCTTCTTCAAATGTCTCATTTTGGGTTTTCTACCATCACAAAGATTAGAGAATACTCAAAATTTCCTCAACCATGTAGAGTTTCAGCATCCGTCCTAAAGTGTTTCGTCATCATCTCACGGGTGACGCTTTAAACCCTGGTAGATGTTACTGGGATAGCACTCAGTTTTCACACATGATCAGACTGAGAACAGCAACTCATCCTGAAGTAAGTGTGAAGATTTAATGAGGAATCAGATCACTGAGCTAAAATGCAGCTCTATTAGATTTCTTTATCAGATTTCTCAGCCATACTCCGATCTAAGAAATGTGAGTGTGCTGTTGACCACCTGGAGATAACTGCAGAAGTTATAACGGGATAATTAAGTGCACACTCACTGAGGTAAAAGAAAGGAATGCATAGTTTTGCCAAGATAAAATATGTACCCAGAATCTGCAGGGAAAAAAAAGGACTGCTGTAATGAAATGTCTGTGCACCACTTAGTCCTGAGTTCACACCAATTTACACTTCAGCTCCTCCAACTGAATGTTCCAATTTAGATATTATAGATAGATTATTTCACAAACCCATACCCCTATTTACAATACGATGATTCTAAATCCTAAAATCAGAGCACAATTACAACAAAATAAAAAGGTGGAAGATTTTACAATATGCTAAAAGTGACCCTGCTAATTATTGAGAGTCTTTAAAGCAGTTTTGAGGTTTTAAACACTGTAAAGTTTGGCACAATGACTTTGGAGAAATAAATGAGGTATAGTGTGCTGCATTTACTTCTCCAAACTTTAATTCGGATTGCTTTGCTAAAGGAACCTAAAGAAAAATTTATTGATCAACTTCAAACCGTGCTTTCTAATGCCTAAGGGTTCACTGTGTGCTGAAAGGCAGATCAATGGCAATCACTAAACCTTACATTCATTACAGAGAAGTTTGTGCACCATTAGCAGCACACACTTGCTTTATACCATCAGTACCGACTTACTGAGGCTAACATAATGAAGCTACTATAATGAGGGACTAACCCAGACACTGAAATGAGGAGGAGACCCAGCACTGTGCCTCTATTCATCCATCAAAAGGGAGACGGAACGAAAGAGAGACAGCATGTGTGAGAAACACTTTCACTACAATAGAGCAGGCCTATAGCAATCATTAATTTTCACTTCCATGCAGTCTGAACAAGGGAAAGTGAGAATAAAAGAAGAGACAAGTGCCAAAGAGAGGAGAGAATGAATTCTGTCAGCTCGTTTTTGATTCACTCTCAGTGCCTCTGATCACTGCAGGAGCCCTAAACATCATCCAGCAAAGTGTGACACAAATGCAACTCGTTACTCTCCTTTTAAGTGTGATTTAATTTGACCTAATTGTGATTTTGTTACTGAAAATAAACCAATATAAGCAAATATTTGAGTCATGGTGACGCTTCGGCTTTAGATATTTTAAACCTGCAAGGACTACAAAGCAGAAGCATTTGAGAGAACCCAGTATGGCTCTCTCACATACAGCCAAGTGAGTAAAAGATGAAGATTTCCAAAAGGCATAAAGATGAAGATGACTCATTTCTTTAATATTTAAAGTACGATTATTTTATTTCCACCAAAACAGCAAAAAATTAAAAGGGCACCCGGCATGGGCATTACTGAGAAACACGCCTTTAGTCTTTCACTCAGTCATCTTCAGGTCTTTTACAGATGGTATGATGCTTGCTTACAGACGTTCCTGGTATTTAATTAAATCTTTTCTTTCATGTTCTCTCTGCCACTGGCTGCAATACAAGCCCAAAGCCAGATTAATCCACCCCAATGCTTAACCGCTGGAGAGGTGTTCTTTTCATGGAATCGTGTGTCCTTTCTTCTTTTGCAGCAAATGTCTTGGGATGTCCAAACTTTTGCATGGTGGCCCTTCCTGTTTTCAGTTTCTCACTACAAGTGAATCACTGTTCAACTTTATGCCGTTTGGAGTCAGTTCATCTTCTACTCACTTAACTGTTGACAGTAACAGAAAAGTAACAGGAAACACTCCAACGTTGTAAGAAAAAGTATGTGAACCCTTTAGGATGACTTGGATTTCTGCATAAACTGGTCATTAAATGTTTCTGATCTTCATCTAAGTGACAGCAATAGACAATCAGTGCTTAAACTAATACCAGACAAAACATTGATTTCATTTTTTTTAACACAACATGTAAACATTAACAGTGCAGGGTGGAAAAAGTATGTGAACCTTTGGTTTTAACGACTGGTTGACCCTCCTTTGGCAGCAATTACCTCAACCAAACATTTCCTGTAGTTACAGGTCAGACCTGCCTAATGGTCAGGATCAATTTTGGACCATTCCTCCTCATTAAACTGTTTCAGTTCAGCAAAATTCTTGGGATGTCTGGTGTGAATCACTCTTTTGAGGTCATGCCACAGCATCTCAATTGGGTTGATGTCAGGACACTTACTGCTCCAGAAAGCATATTTTCTTCTGTTGAAGCCATTCTATTGTTGATTTATTTGTATGTTTTGGGTCATTGTCCTCTGTTGAGCTTCACTTGGTGGACAGATGGTCTTAAGTTTACATGCAAAATGTTTTGATCAATTTTAATTTTTCCATTGATGACAGCAATCCGTCCTGGCCCTGACGTGGCAAAGCAGCCTCAAATCATGATGCCCCCTCCACCATATTTCACAGTTGGGATGAGCTTTTGATTTTGGTGTACTGTGCCTTTTTTCTTCACACAGTGTTGTGTCTTTTTTTGAATGAATGTTTACATGTTGTGTTCAATAAAACATGAAAACATATATGTGTGGTATTAGTTTAAACAGACTGTTTGTGTCTATTGTTGTGACTTCAGGATCAGAACACATTTAGTGACCAATTTATGCAGAAATCCAAGTAAATCCAAAGGGTTCACATAATTTTTCTTTTTTGGTCTATTTCTATAGCACAAAAATGCCACTAGACACCTCTCACTGTAATGGTCAAGCTTTAGAGCTTGTACCATTCTCTTAATGTACTGAACAAATGCACTCTCCCACTTGTAGAGAATATAGTGAAGTCTTTGTTTTGTTCACATCTCTATAGACTTGTGTCTGCAGTTGCCCCACTGAGCTCTCAATCGTGCACTTGTTTTCATTATAAGGGTTTTAGGCATAGTAAGAATAGCAAAACCCTCTCTATCATCAGAGCATGTGAGTAGTGGGAGCAGAGCGGGCACAGCAGAAAAGGGAATGACATGATATTGGGTGGAGCATGTCCACCGTTTTCTAATTTCACAAAGTTGCAGTATCAGTGTACTCTCTTACTCTTAACAGGTCATATTGACCCATAATGCAACTACACTGAACATTGCTAACAAGCATGAAGTTTGCCAAGCAGGCTATGATTACATCTAGCCTATATGAACTAAACTTAACTACAACAAACATAAGCAGAGAGCAGCAGATTTAAAGCCAGTCGTGGCCTTTAGACAGGAAAAACTTTAGAAACTTTATAAACAGATGGAAAATGCTACATGTGCTTCATTTATGAAACTACAGACGTGAGCTGAAAATAGAAAACCTGGAGTAGAGTGGGACCAGAGTGACCATAAAAAAAATGTACTGAGCGAGGTGCCAAAATGACTGCCGCTTCACACAACTCACATGTTCTGCTCTCAATGCAGTTGTGGATGAATCACCAATGTCCTGGCTAAATTTCCCATTCCTAATCATCCCCATCTTAGAAAAATTGGCTTAGCCTCTCCTCACCTCCCTGTCTAATAGCTAATGTGTGGTGAATATTCTGGCAGACTGAATGCAGTCACATCATTCAGGTGCATGTTGACCACTGATGGTGGTTGAGGTGAGTCACTAATGTCTGTCACAAATGTGAAAATGCTCCGAGTATCTAGAAATGCACTGCAGAAATGGAACTGTAAGTATGCAAGAACTATTGCTCACTCAGTCCGAACACATCCTGCTCTAACATTTTCAGTAACCTAAGGAAGAGTTGCTCTTATGCTACTTCTTAAATTAAAGCATTACCCACATTACATGTGCAGTTTTTCAGCCCTATTTATTGATGCATTAGGACTTGATGACTTACATTGTGATCTATATTAGACAGAGTCAGAATCTGTTTTTTTAAAAGCAGAGGTCATGATAGTCACTTCCTACTGAAACATGAGCCCATTGAGCAGTTGTTATGAATGCAGCTCCTTAAAATTGAACCATCCATCTAAAACCCACCCACATAAGTTACTTTCATCGTGCCTTCATGATCACAAATCAAGGTCAACCAGGCATGCTCAGTTTTTACTAGTGCATCTAAAAAAAACTATGTTGTGAAAAAGTTTGTGTTCATAACGTAATTCAAAAGCATAGACTATTTTACATTCTATAAAAATTATATTTAATATTTACATTTCAAGCCTTTTTATGTTTACTGTGGATCAATATGGCTTATAGCTCATGAATTTCAGAAATAAAGAACTTTAAGTTCTTAGAATATTTAATTCAGCATTGTTAACATACAACATTAAAAGAAAAAAGGCTTGAAATCCGTCAAATATGAATATAAAACATATAGGGAAGAACCAAAATGAAAACATATGGGTGAAACCAGACAAAACTAAGCTTTAGGCTGAATACTGAACATGTTGCTTCATTTATACAAATGATTATAAAATTAGTAGCTAAACTTTCCCAAATTAAGTCTTGTAGTTAGTCAGGAATGAACGTCTATAATAAGTTGGTCTGAGTGATTTTAATTGATTACTCTTTTATATTTGTATATAAACAAGTGTTATAAAAATTACACAAGACAAAACAGAGTGGAAGCTCAGTTATTTGCCCTGGTTATCGTTGACCTTTTTAGGGGAACTTTTGTCCCAGTTATTGTTCATCCACTTGGTTTTCGTCCACGTGCCCACAAGACTAATTTCACAAAAACAAAAGCATCCACCCACGTTTGTCATTCATTCTGGCTGTTTTCTCATCGTTTCTCTGTGACAACATTCACACTAAAGCAACACCGCACTGCCGCCTGAAAACTGGTGCAAAAACAAATAAACGGCAGATAACTCCGAGAACTGGTGAACAAAACAAAGGCTGCCACACCGGCACTCTCTAAAACGGAGCGTAAACCTGTAAGAGTGATGTTAAATGTTCATTTATACATTTCATTAGTCTTTTGTCTTTATTTATCATTGTGTTCTGTATGTAAAACTATAGTTATTCTATATAAAACGTATTTTTTTTATATTTTGGAGTGTCTGAAGCAGATTAATTAGATTTACATTATTTATTACGGGAAATATGCCTTCAGTTATCATTGGTTTGGGTTGGCAGGCACTTTAGGACAGATTAATGAGCAAAACTGAGGTTCCACTGAATATGAATATGTATGAAGATGCATGTTGCACATTACTACGAATATTTAATTTAAAAAATTTAACATCATCATGAAAATGATTAAAAAGAACAATGTAAGCCACATGGATGCCTTGTGTTTAATGCGACTGTGTGTGTATCTGTGTTTTGTTAACTAGCGAGGAAAAGAAGAATTACGAATGTCCAAAAATGTCATAGTGTCATTAAACATCATTGTTTGGTTTTAAATTATTCAGTCCTTTCACTTATAATTTTGGTTGCTGAATATTCTGTCTCTAAAATATATGACCTTTTTGAATACATGTATGAACAGGAACTTTTTCACAATATTCAAAGTTTTTGGAGATGTGCAATGCCACAGAGGATGGTAATTTGTTGTATCATGTAGTATATCTGTCTAAAATCATCTGCAACTTTAATTCAAAGTTGACAATGATTGCACAGCACTGTCTAGCCAAAACTGGGACTGTCAATGGCTGAAACTGTAATGCAGAGAAAGAAGTGCACTGTAACTGACATGTATGCACCAGAAATTTTATTTGCATTGACTTTTATCTCCTCTTCCTCAACAGCTTAGCTGCACCAATTGGATTTGGAACTAGACAGCCTTGATTTAGTTATTCATGCCACAAACTCTGACTCCTACCTCTAATATAGATCATGATGTGACTAAATGTATTCTACATTTCTACAGATCAGCTTTGCTAAATCCTCAAACCTACTCAGAGCATACAGGAAATCAAATAAGAGTGTCAATATAATGAAAGCACTTTTCCATGGTCCATGTCCAGTGCCCCAGAAAAGCAGGCTATTTTTACCAGTGTCGGGAAGTTGGTCACGTCACAAAAAGGAGGAAAATATGTCTTTCCTGAGTAGGCAGTTGAAAGGTTTCTGAGAAGAGAGGGGAAGCCCTGTGATCTGCACACAGCTTCGAACATTCGCCCCTCGAGAGCAGCCTAAAGTAGCATCATGAGGCTGGCCATTTGACTGGGCAGTGGAGTGAATTCTTAAATAAAGGCTACTGTCATTCCACACTGAAAATGCTTTTGATTATCTAAACATGCAGAACTGTTCAGACTATTCAAACAAACAGCTATTGAATACAAAAGGTGAAGCTAAAGTAAGGGTCAGCAATACAGCCAAACATTTCAAAATATCAAAACGTACAACACAGCACAGAGTCCAATTTTTAGCCATTCTTTAGTACACCAAACAGGACCAAGCAAAAGAGCAGATATATTAAAATATATATTTTAACAATGTACAATACAGTGTTTTAAGGAACACTTAACTGGTAGCTTAATAAACAGCACTAATGTTAACTTCAATACTCTTAGGAGGTTATTAAGAAAATTTACACTGCAAGAAAGTTTAAAAACAAACTGATAAACTCAGGCTGTGTGGATTACATATGCTGTAGGCTAGAACTTGGCTTCTTGTAGATAAGCAGCTATTTTTTCCATTCCTACATTCACTCCTTAAGGCTGGATGCATTAACAAATTTAGCAGAAATGACCACAGAATATAATGCTGACTATACAAACCTGAAGGATGTATATGAACGTCAACTCATTAAAAAAAATACACTGAATGCTGGAGGGAAAAAAGAGCACTCTCAATGTCTCTAATATTCGCAAAGCTTAATACTGACTCATAAAATCTCAAACTACAACATAATTTGTTCCATCTCATCAGCCTCGAGGAGTAACTCTCACCCTGATCTTAAAAATTTGTCAAAAAGTGTTAGCACACCACAACTCAAATTAGACAAAAAGTGAGCACAAAGCTTAAAGCTTAACTGTGAATCTACACTCACTTCAACATCACTGCCAATGCTCCAGCGGGACATAAACAGTAGCTCAAAAGAGTCAGGAAGGTGACATATTAAATTAACACAGTTTAGACAGATTCAAATAAACTACGGCTGGTCACTCTGACATATGGCTTATGACTAGCCTATACATAGTAGGTCCAGGCCATAATACTGACAGATGCTGAGGGACCACAGATTTATTGGTTTTAGCAAAAAATCCCAACAGTAACCTAGAGACATTTTTATTATTAATAACAATCAAAAAATGACCTGATGAGTCACAAAGGCTCCCAATGCTGTCTGAAAAGAGTAGTTACATCTCTTTGTACAGTTTTTTACAACTCTGTGAGATGTTAATCAAAAAACAAAGATGAGAGGAAGTGATGTTATACTGAATATTGGTATGGATGTGATATTCAGTACATCAGCATGACCTTTTTTAAGACCAGACAAACTTTATTGATTTTGAAATAAATGGCAGTATCACAGCAAACTTATCAGACTAGAACACACTACATGCTATAACGTCCCATCAGAACAGTACTCTATATATTGTGTGTATTATGAAGTGGTTTACAGACCTGCCAACCTTGGAATTTTTTTTCAGTAGCAACTTATTGTAGCGGCACGCCATGGCACTGTGCGGCCCAAGGTCGGGCAGTATTGACCGAGTTCACATGCTCGGTCATCACAACTTATTACTAAGCACATAGTTCCCACTCACCACCACATCTAGTTATTCAACATACAAGTATTAAGAACATTTTTACAGTATTTGTACAAATTCATAATAATGAATTATTTATTTTACAATATGCCACATTTTAATCAGTTATTCATTTCTATATACCATTAAATTCAATCATTAAGCAGTCATACATGCCTCAATACCATTATATACAATGTTATATACCCTATATACCATCTTACAGAATTCTTAACCAGCTCTACATCGTTATACACAACCTTTAATCAGGTCTACCTCCCTTTAAACCTTCACATAGAATTATTAACCAGTTATACATTATACACAGCTGTATAACAGCCCTTAACTAGTTATACATTCATATTCACCATTATATACAACATTAACCAGTCATACATCCCTAAATACCTTTACATACAATTATTAGCCAGTTACACATCACTGTTCACCATTATATTCAATCCATGGTCAGTGAACTATTTAGTCAGATAACTGTTTGTTGTGAAAGTCACACAGGTACAATTTCAAGCATTTTCAAACACTGTATCCAAAATTTACAGCACTTTCCAGACCTGACAACAACACACCATTAAAATTCAAGCACTTTCAAGGATTTTCAACACCAGTACTTATCCTGTAAGACTCTCACATGCAGGTGTAGTTTGGAAGGTCATAAGGCACAGTAGTCTTAACTGACTGAAGGGCTGTCAAACATCAGGAGGCGGCCATATTTTGTCACTTTAGACTGTGCAATATGGTGTTGATATAAGTCTGGGTCAAATATCAAAACAAGCTGGAACAAATACAGTGGAACCTTGACTTACAAGTGACCAAACTTTTAGGAGATACGAGCCGTCGTTCTGTAGTTTTTTTTTTTTTGCTTTATGATGTGAGCAAGCTTCCACCACCTGGCACTAGTGACCGTCAGTGAGTGAGTGCCAACAGTGCAGACAAGAGGTGGTGGTGACGTAGTGCTGTGTAAACACACTCGTCTCACTCATTTTTGAAACATCCTGAAATGGAGGAAAAAACAAAGCTCTTCGGACAGAAATTTACTGAAACGCCCTGCAAGTGAAAGTGAGGAAAGTGTGGCAAGAAGTCAGTGAAGATGTTTTAATGTAAATACACTTAAAACAGTTTATTTCTTTACATTCTCTTTTATTATGTTTTATTATTTATACATTATTGCTTATTTAAAACATATTTTCTTATTTTTAAAAAATTGGTGTGGTTTTTTGGGGACTGGAGAAGATTAATAGAATTGTAATGGGGAAATTTAATTTGATATACAAGCAAATTGAGTTACAAGCTTCATCACAGAACAAATTAAACTAGTAAGTCAAGGTTCCACTGTATTTCCTTCAGATAAGAAGGAACATTGGGTTTGAGTGAACTCGTTAGGAAGGTTGTTCTAACTTTATTTTACAGAAGTTGGCAGGCTTAAAATGGACAGTTCACAATTCAAATACCTGCACATGTACTTCTGAAACAGTGTTAAGCACCGTCCTTACTTGTAAAACAGTTACAGTGTGAAGATGGACAGAAAGGGATGAAAACCAGTTTCTGTTTCTAGCCCAATACGCTTACAGATGAACTGTCTATCATGTGAACACAGACAGCGGAACTCAAAGCCATCAATTGCTTTTTGTGTACTTTGTAGTAGAGCTGGGTGATATGGCAAAAATTTATCAATATTTTTTCTATATTGATCGATTATCACGATATTACATTTTAATAAACTTCAGAGCAGAAAAGTGAGAGCAGACAGATGCGCAGCAGCGAGAAGCGAGCAGTGTGACTTGTGCTGCTGTGTAAAGATGCAGTTCTTGTCTCTCAGCTCTAGAGAGTGACGTTGTTTGCTTGTTTCTCTGCTCACATCACAGCTGTTTATGCTCATTTCTCTTGTGCTGCGTGATTACGGTGTAAATGTTGGTGGCTCTGGTGAGGAGGATCTAACGGGCAGCAGTATCACAACTCAGAAGACTCTCAACTCAATTCTCAAGAATACAAACACACACTGAAACTCTCAGCTGCTCTCCTCTCTCCCTCTCCAACTGCACACAGCTCTGTTTGTAGACCTGCCTCCACAGTGCAGCCATTGGACAGGCAATGTTCCCCGATGCACCAATCCGGGGAGAGGGGTGGAGTCGCCGCCCACAGCAGCACTAGAGCAGCAGACATGTGTGTAACAGACCGTCAACCTGCTTAGATGTGCAATGGAAACGAACATTGATGCTTATCGAATTCTTCTGTCCTGGCTTATCGTCATTGAGGGAAAAATTATCATGAAACAAATCAATATCGTTTTATCGCCCAGCACTACTTTGTAGTGACAAATGGTAGCAGTGTAATTTGATGTCTAAATGTGTATCTGCTACACAAAATGCCTAAATGTGTGCAGGTCTGGGTTTAGTATAGTTCAGACAGCTGGAGCTCAGTACTGTCCCTGCAATAGTGAGACTCACTGTAGATCCTTATTGCAGAGGTTACAGAGAATCACAGGGCAGCTGTAACAGTCTGCCACTGAATGTGCTTCTCTGCTTATTCAGTGTTGTGTACAGGGAGTGCGACGTACTGTTGGAGATGACCAATAGTTTGCTGAGGGTCCTCTGTTCTGCCACCACCTCCAAAGAGCCCAGCTTGACTCCTACAACAGAGCCAGCTTTGGAGTGTGATATTGCTTTTATACAGCAGTTCTACAAGCACCATTTTTAGTTAACAGTAATAAGCAATAACATTGTCATTTGTTTATTTAATCATTTATTTGGCTCCACCAACATAAAATACAACTGGACTGGACTGTATATATCTGTTACTGCAGACCAGATGCTTTGAATTAGAGAAGAAACACTTTTATGGTAAACCGCAGTAAATGAATGACATTTAGTATTACCGTTTCAAATTTTAATCAAATTAACATTAAAGCCATGGACGATTACCACTCTCGTTAAAAATACTATAACATCAAACAAATTTAGCAACCGTCTCCCAGAAGCCGTGCAGGAACACCAGGCAACGTGGGTTTGTTTGTGTGAGGAGAAACACTGCAGAATGCAATGACGGAGCTTTGGAGATTAACTTTTTACTTTGTAATGAGGGAAATATCATGGCATGTCTGTGTAACTGCTAATAGCTTGTCAACAATGAAAACAGACTTTGTGTGTCAAAAATATTAAATTTGTTCATATTTTTTGTGGAATTATGACTTTGATGAGTGTCACAAAAACAAACAAAAAAAAAAACCCCATGCAATAAGAAGTGCATTCTAAAGAGAACCAGAAGTGGAGCATTTAATACACATCAGTGTGGAGCTGTGTCTCTAAAAACAGCTCTGAGTTAACGGAGACGAGCTCTGTACAGGGAACACTGCTAAAGTTTAATCTGCAGAGCTCTCCATTCTCTTTTCACATTAAAACTGGCCTGGACGGGGCCTCGAGAGTCAACGCAGTGCGTGCTGCTTTTTGGAAGTTTCAGACATTAAACTTTAGGTGTTTCTGCACACAGTACATATGCATTTTTACTTTAAGCTTGAGTTTTAAATGGCTTATAGAGACACAGCTCCACATGTGAGGACACATTGTGCATTAAGTTCTATCCGCAGCTTACAACACGGTGATTTTCTGCTTGGGCGTCTTTCCTGTTGCACTGTACCATTTACGTTTCAGTGCAACCTCGCCACTAATGCTGTAACTGCAGTCCGAAGTTAGATAAATCCACCAAGAGCAACGTTTAAAAAGTGGTTATTTAGTATTCATGCTAGCACGCAGTGAGGAAAACAAAGCGCATTTACATTTAATGTTACTGAACATTTACATGTTTACATAAGGTACTGACTCATTTTTTATGTTATGTAAACAAAGTGCATACTGCTGCTAATTTTGTGTTGGTGAAATTGTGTATATCTCACAGAAGTGAGTACACCCTTCACAGTTCTGCACATGTGATGATATCTTTTCATGAGACAACACTGTAGAAATGTAACTCTGATATAACTGAGTAGTCAATGTACAGCTTGTACAGCAATGTAGCTTTACTGTCTTCTGAATAAACATCCAGTAATGTCCAAACAGCTAATACAAATGAGTACACCTCACAGTGAACATGTCCAAATTGTGTCCATAGTGTCAATATTCTGAGTAACCACCTTTATTATCTAGCACTGCTTAAACTCTCTTGGACATGGAATTCACCAGAGCTGCACAGGTTACTACTGGGATCATCTTCCACTCCTTCATGATGATATTACAGAGCTGATACATGCTAGACAACATGCCCTCATCCACCTTACACTTTGAGGACAACCCATAGATACTCAATTGAGTTTAGGTCTTGAGACATACTTGGCAAGTCCCTCACCTTTAACTTCATCTTCCTGAGCAAGGCAGTTGTCATCTTGGAGGTGTGTTTGTGGTTATGTTGAAAAACTGCCATGCAGCCCAGATTTCGAAGGTGCTCTATCACAGTACGTGTTAAAATTCATGCTGCCCCTCAATGAACCGCAGCTCTGCAGTGCCAGGAGCACTCTTGCAGCCACAAACTACGATACTACCACCAGCATGCTTGACTGTAAGCAAAACAGTTATCTTGGTACTGCCGGCACACATGCTGAACACAATCTTAGTCAAACAAGTTTATCTTGGTCTCATCAGACCAGAGCGGACATGGTTCCTGTAATCCATGCTGTTGGACTGCTTGTCTTCAGCAAACTGTTTCTGGGCTTTCGTGTGCGTTGGATTCAGGAGAGGTTTCCTTCTGGGACGACAACCAGGCAGACAAAGTTAATGCAGTGTGTGGCATACGGTCTGAGCACTGACAGCCAACCTCCTACTTCAGTCTCTGCAGCACTTACTTTTTTTAAGCCAATCTCTGGATTTGATGCTGAACATGTGATGATCTTTGGTCAACCCGGGTGAGGTCTGTTCTTAGTGGAACCCGTCCTGGAAAACCACTTATGACATTGGCCACCATGCTGTCACTCAGTTTCAAGCTGTCAGCAAGCTTCTTATAGTTGAGGCCATCTTTGTGGAGAACAACAATTATATTTCTCACATCCTCAGAGAGTTGTCATGAGGTACCATGTTGAATATCCAGAGGTAAGAATGAAGTGGAAAGATATCAAATTTGTGCTGAAATGTGAGGGGTGTCCTCATTTCTGTGAGATACTGTATATATTTTTACATACATTTACAATGTGTATGAATATATTTTACTCTTCAGCACATTTTAATCATTTTATGATAATACTAATGACTCTTCTGGACTTTGTATAATTTACAAATTGAAATAAGAGTCTTGAGTCACTTTTTCTGATGAATTGACAGATCAATTAACAGCAAACAGACCTGTAAAGTGGAGCAATGCATGCATAGTTAAAAATCCCAGTGCTGTTATATTCATATGAGCAATCAGGAAATGTCTCGTGCAAACAGAAGACTTGGTTGGAACTGTTGTATAAAGATAATTACTTTATTCTCTTTCTGGGTGTTGAATAAAATTAAAATATTTTTGTGCACATTTTACATTTATTTTTTCATTGCTAAATACAAACAATATTCAATGTCCCATAACTTTTATACAGGTCACATTTTTCATTTTATTCCTCCTGCCCCAAATGTTAAATTCAATGCATAGTGCATAGAGTAAGTGCGCATTAAAATGCACAAAAGTTTGTTCTCTGTAGAGAATGAGGTAATTTATTTTCCCATAGAAAAAAATATAAAAGATGCAGCTTAACCAGGGGTGCTCCAAATTAGCATAAGACTGTACAGTGCCCCTGTGGTTCAGACATGCTGCGTGTACTGGATACTGGTGAATGTACAAAGACCTATTTGTGGGGTGGCTGTTTTAGTGCATGCATTTGACAAGACCAAACAGAGCAGACAGTAAGTCAGGGTGAAGGGGACTGTAATACAGTATCAGTATCAGAGAAGCAGGGCAAAGTTAAGCCCTAAAATCTGACCGCCCGACCATGCTGCCACCACACTGAAATACTGTCTGTGTGCTGTTAATTGTGTACTTGTGATATCCAGTCAGCACGTGAATAAACCCCCATTAAAGATTCCTCAAAGACCTGGAATAGCACAGAAGACCACACTGAACAGCTGGTCTATGCTCAGAAAAATAAACCACTACAGCACAGTTTGTTGGGTACTTCATGCAGGCAAAAATCTGTGTAAGTGCTGATGTTATTGTTTCAAATGTAGGTTACAATTTCAATTCTCCATTTAAACAGACACCAAAAAGGAAGAAGAGATGAGACAAAATAAGATGACTGCATAATATGGCACTGTACACATGTGGTAAGGTACACTAAGTACAGGCCATTTCCCAAATTAGTCCATTATGCACACTTCCACTGGCACAAAGCAGCAATTTAACAATAAACTCTGCTGATGGAAGAAGGGAAAACACAGCATGGTGGTCTGGTTATGATCAGTGTGTGGATAGTCCATGTACAATCATTTACAAAATAGCCATGAGGATTTTTTTTATCTGTATGGTCACAGTTGCTCAGATTTCCAATGTTTGCCAGCTCACATGTGCATATGTGCACAAGGTAAAAGCAAAACATGCCAAACTAATGACTATAACTAAAATATTTGAAAAAGATTCATCTAAGGTTTGTGTTAAGTTTATGAGATAACCACAAAATACAGAGAATATTCAGTAACCAACATTATACAATGACAACACACACTTTCGGTGTTCGGCCGAATAAGTGAAAAGACCAAATAATTTATATTGAACTATTATGTTTTTAATGACACTGTGACCTTTTTGGACATTCAGAATTCTGCTTTTCCTCACCAACAAACCACAGGTTCACCAGCACAGTTAGGTGGTGAAATGGAAGAAGACAACAAACTACAAGCACAACTTTTACTAAACTACACTTATGATGAAGCCAGAATACAGCCGCTTAGCTTTGTGTTTTCGCTCCGGCGGCTGCAGTGTTAGGGATCGTCTCACAATTAGCAGAAAAAATGTGAAGTGTTTCAGTGTCTGTAGCCAATCACACTCGCATTAAACACACAAAACATCCATGTGACTTACATCATTCATTTTAGACATTCATCATTTTATTAAATATTATAATAATGTAACATACATGCATCTTCAAATATTACTTTTTATATATTTGTTTTACATTCAAATCTAAAAGAATAACCAATTAAACACATATTGTTAAACCTAATGATGTCAAACCATTAACATACAGACATTTATTCCTGACCAACTACAAGACTTATTTTGGGAAATAGCCAAGTTATTAATTTTATAATTTGTATTATTATTTATAATTTGTATTATTATTAACACTGTGATTGAAATTCAGCCAAATGTTTCATTTTGTTTGGTTTCTGGCCAAAACTTTAATTTTGTGGCATCGCTAATTAGTATGAATGCAATTTAATTTTTAAAATTTGCTTACAAATAGCTACTGTGACTGAACCTCAACACTGTCACAGTGCAGCATGCATAAGCCACTTCCTGAATTAGCCCATTACATATGCTTCCACACAACAACGATTTAATACACTGCTGATGGGAGACGAGCAGAGTTGAGAGAGGAGAGTGATCTGGATATGACTGTACTTTATGACTATTTGCAGGAGCAGTAATCAAACGAACAAAAATGCACCATTAAAGTCTACTTTAGTGGTATTATGTACAGAATGGCACATGGGAAAGAAACAAGCATTAATTCATTGGCTATTTAGATCAGGTGGGTGTAAGGTTACATTCTTATACTATACTGCCCACTCTCAGATCAGGAAAAGTCCAGACGCCATGTAAGCTCAACAAAAAATGACAGAATGACCCACCTGGGGAAGGCATCAAAGCAGTAAGTCTTGCGGGTGTCAGGGAAGGCCACGCGCAGGCCAGACATGAGGGGAGAGTGCAAGATAACAGCTGCACACTCATACCGAGCAGCAAGGTCTACCGTGGGTACTGTGCCAATACTCTGCCCATAAAGGATGATGTTTTCTGGGGTCATGCCGTACCTGCAGAGAAAGAGAAGATAATGCAAAAACATTATATTGTCTTCTAGCCTGTACGTTTATTTGTAATGAGTAAAGTATTAGGGGTTTAAAACTGTAACTGATAGAAATGCACATTTTAAAAACAGTAATAGTGGATGGGGGGGGGGTGTATCTTAAATAGAAGAAGCATTACCAGTGTTATACAAAAGTTGCTGAATCTCTGGTTAACCTAAATATGTTTTGTTGATTTTCAAAGTGAAAAGTTAATCAAGCTACTACATAAAATTAATGCCTGCACATTTTAATGTCGTATTCACACACTGTGATCTGTACTGTGCCCAAGCTCATTTGGCCACCAATGTCAGTTTCGTTTTCCTAGTGTGCCCCAACACAGTACACTGATATGTACTCAGGCCCGCTGAGGTACACATGTAGTGTGATCACACAACATCCCTAAGCATGGAATGCCATCAATGATGCAACTGTATGTACTACTGTTATCATTACAACAAACATCTATGAGTTCTAAGGCATTGGTGATGAATGTGAAATGTAAGCAAGGAAAGCTGCTAATTCCTCCATCAACATGTGGTACAAGCAGGGTTGCCAGGTTGGGCTTGTTTGAAAATGCAGCACTTTTTAATACTTTAAAATTTTTAACAGCTAATAAGAATATTACCATGTTATTAATCATGTAATACAAATTATACAAATACCAGTGAAACTAAAATGCTTAAAATTTTAATGATACAAAACAGATTCCAAAAAAGTTGGGACACTAAAATTGTGAATAAAAACTGAATGCAATGATGTGGAGATGGCAATGTCAATATTTTATTGGTAATAGAACACAGATGACAGATCAAAAGTTTAATCTGAGTAAATGTAACATTTTAAAGGAGAAATATGTTGATTCA
>BRDA01006836.1:34709-52945 GCA_036984385.1 Crenuchus spilurus
CCCCCCCCCCCCCCTCCATTATGAGATGAAGTGGTCATGTAAACAACATACTGTACTCTGGTTTACTCTGGATCAATCTGATAAAGAAATCTGATAAAGAGAACTGGATTTTAGCTCAGTACTCTGTTTTCTCAGTGCATGTATACCCTTATACTCCATTGAATTTCTCAGTCTGCACCCACGAGATGACAACAAAACACTTCTGGAGCACTGCTGATGAGGTATCTTCATATTTTCAGGTAAAGTGGTTCAATTTTTTTTAAGCGACATGAATTTTGGGTTTACATGATGTTTACATCATGTTTCATAAATGTTTAAAGCATGTAGACCAGGAGTTTTGCATTATCTGATTATTAAAGTACTTGTAAATGTATTGATCAGATACTGACCAAATCTAATTTTCTAAAGTTATCAGATGACGAAGTGCATGGAAACACACTCAGTTACTGCATCTAACAAAAGAAAGCTGTTAAAATCCTTAAGTTATGTACATACAAAGCTTTACATTTATAAGCCCCTGGCTGTAGGTTGTAAGCTTTATTTTATTTTATTTTATTTTATTTTTATTTTACTTTATTTTATTTTTATTCTGTTTCTTTCAGTTTTTTCCCTTTCTTTTCTGTTTTAACAAAGACACTTTTACTGTTAGTAAAGTTTAGTAAGGTTGTTTTGGGGTATACTCTTAATAATAAAGAACCTAAAGAATTTTGGTAAGGCTTTGGGAATAAGATAAACATGGTAAAGATGAACTTTAAAGATGTGATTTTTGGTTTTAATTGAAAGATCTATTCTGTAAACTTTATTTTAAATGTGATGCTTTTTGTGGGATACAGATTTGGTAAATGTAACCCAGTATTTGTCCTATTTATTGTCTCTCAAAAGTCTAAGCAAATAAAGGCAAGTCTATGATTAGATATAAAAAATATATAATTTTACTGGCCATTTTAAAGTTTTGTCATGTGATGATTTTTTCTCTTTTTTATTTCAATGTTTTATTTTTTATATATGTATGTATGTACTGTATATGATGGTGTTTTTTTGTCTGTTTGTATATACTTCCATTGTGTGATGTAGGCTGTAAGCTCTGACTGCATTCTTTCAGACACACAATTAAACTTTTGTGACTGTTATGAATTGGAATGGTTTACATTACTGTTGCTGATTGGAATGTTGAGGCACATTTTTGTGTTTTCCTCTCAATCCTCCTCAGCTTACACTTTCATGAGGCTTTTTGATAAAAAAAATCCAAGAGTACTGCTACATTTGTACATTTGACTTCATTTAGTACCCACACAGATCTCGTACTACATGTAGGGCACCACATGGAGCACCATGTTTTGGAGCACCAAAAATGAGGCTCGTGAAAAATCATCAAAATAATAGTAATCACTATAATGACATATTTAAAATAAAAATATGTAAACTATGTTAATAGATATAAGCATAGGCATCACAGTAATTATTTGAGAAAGGAATGTGTCCCCTTCACATAAAAAAAAATAGTTTGGACCTCCACACATTTGCCACAAAATATAAGTTCAGTTACTTTCTATTGCTTCACGAAAGAATCCATTCCACTTGATTGAAAGAATCCATTCCACTTGATTGAAAGAATCCATTCCACTTGATTGATAAGAGAATACTCATACCACTAAAAGTCCACTCAGAGTTTTCCTGGTTACTACACCGCCGGCAGCATAAACAATGAAGTGAATGGTCAGTGCAGCTCAAAACAGGTAACGTCAGTCCCATTAACGTCTCATTAACGTATTCTATTTTTTACACTGCATCAAAATTCACCTGAGGCCATGTTAAATTACTGCTCAACTAAACAATGAAACAAGGAGGCAGCTACTTTACTTTATTTTACTTTAATTATCAGTTGGCTAGTATACATTGGTATTTTTGGATGATGATTAATTGTTTGCAGTATCTGATCTGATCTCCAGACATAAAGGACATTATGAGATTCTTTACAAAGAAGCAGAAAGTAAGACAGAAGTAAAAACAGTGCTTAATCAATCTCCATCTCTCTTGCCTTAGGAGCCTGATACATAGAGTAAGTCAGAGGCAGAGAGTCAGAGGCAGTGAGGCGGTGAGTCAGTGCTGGCACTGTCTTTATTGTCCAAAGAGTGAACCTGACCAAAACCCTTTGTTTATGCTTCCATAACTCCCAGTCAATGCCACAGGCTGATTGCCTCAATGCCACGTCACACCCAACCAAGTATTGAGGATTGACAAATCATTTTGAAAGTACCATATTTTGACTGATTTGATGTGATCCTAATTTCTTCTTTTTTTAAAAGTAGTTTGGGCTGATTTCTCCACAGTAGTCAAATTTTTTGAAATCCTGTTTTCATGGGTTTTATGAGCTGGAAGCCCAAATTATGTAAAAATAAACAATTAAATACTTGAAATCGTGTAAATTGTGTGCCCTCAATCTATAATCTATGAAAGCTTAACTTTTTGAATGGAATTGTGGAAATTAATCAACTTTTCCATGATATTCTAATTTTTTGGAATGGGTCTATATATGTAATATATAAGATATATTTCAACTCTGTTTTGTGTGCATTAATTAAACCCCCTCCCCAACCTCAACAAACTGATCCATCAACAAACAGTCATACATCTTGATGGTCAAGCACAGGTCCCCCTTTCCCCCAAATTGCACAAATTGCACACATCACTTTAATACATGGACATATGGCCAGTCACAGGTCTCCCCTCTCCCAAACTGCACACATCATTTTAATAAATGTACATATTTTTATTTTTTTTAAGTATTAGTGCTTAAATATTTTCACGTCATTTTATTGGTTGTATTTTGCCTTAAATACTGCCTTAGAGAGGTTGCTAAACTCATTTCACTGTTTTAACACTGTTCTTAACATTGTTCCTTCAGCGACAATAAAGATATATTCTATTAATAACTATTGACAGTGCAGGCTAGAAAGTAGAAGTAAGTGACCATTGAATTTCAAATGCAGTATAAGGAGGGATACAGAGGGGGTATTCCTCCCCACAAATGTGTTTCAGATGCTTCCTCCACCATGCTTCATGGTTGGGAAAACATTTTGTTGTCAGTGTGCTCTGTTCTCCAATCACAGTGTTGTGCTATTGTGCTAAAAATGTTCCACTTGTCTCACCTGTAAATAAAAGGTTTTCCCAGAAGCATTGGGAAATGTCTGGTCTTTACAAGGGTCATAACATTTTTTTTTAAACAATGGCTTCCTTTGTGGTGTTCTAATGTGAACACATTCAGTGTCTAATTGTGAAAATGTGAACACTGAGACTTCTGTACATCTTTTGTTGTTACCTTTAGGTTCTTTCTCACCTTTTTCAGGATTGCCCTTTGTGCTCTTGGAATAATCTTAACACAGATGGAATTATTTTTGTTTGAAGACAACCATGGATTGCTGTACTCCCAGGTCTTGCACATCGTGCACAATGCTTTTTGAGGCTGTTCCAGCTTTATGCTTCTCTATAACACATCTTCAGAAAGTTGCTTTCATTAAAGCATGGTTCACCCTTAAGAACCTTTTTTCAGAAGAACAGCTTTGTCAGTAACCCTGCTTTGTGTCCCCACATGTCCAATCTCATTTCTGTAATTGAAACACCTCTTGCTAATTAGCTTTTGGAGATGTTATTAACACAGAAGTTCACTTACTTTTTCTAGCCTGGATTGTAAGGGCTGGAGAGTGAGAAGTTCATGTAGAAACTTTTAAAATGTTTGCATACTAAGTCATACTTTCAATGCAGTTTTCCATAATATGGACCATTTAGCATTAGAATTCCTGGAAGAACTCTTAGGCATGTGTTCATAGCTTGACTTGATTTAGGCTTATCTTTCGCATCATTTAAGTTATGGCCAAGAAGCACATGAGGTCCAAAGTTACCAGGATTACTAACAGCTGAAGGGGTGATCCATATTTTCTAGATAACAATTCTGCAGATATTGGAGAGAGAACACATTGCTGTCGTTGCGCTATGGGATTTGCCCAGAAGGCAGTTTAGATGCTTGGGAACAAGACTGTTAAAAGTTTTGAAAGAGATAAGGTGGAGACATTTCATACATGGTACATGGCCTGGATTCTTTATGAGACCAAATCAGGTGTTGAAAGATTTTTTTATGTCTGCTTCAAAAACATACACATATTTTATGGATTATCTGGTTTTAAAACATCCATTTAAAAGAAAAGCACTAGTGAGGTTTTACTCTGTACTTCAAATATGCAATATACTTTTTCATGTCACTTAAAGATCACATACCAATGGCTCACTCCTAGATACATGTCACTGCAGACTGTACAATGATGGATAGTAAGCTTGGGCTTTACTTTGACTGCATGAATCTGAAAGGAATTTCCAGTTTTCTTCCAGCTGTAACATTCCACACCACTGTGTGCCACTTAAGAGATACTCATCTCTCTTAAAGCGATAGTTTGACCAAAATTACATTTAAGTATTTTTAACCTGAACAATATCTACATAGCTTTTGCTACAACTAAAAACAAAACATAGTAAAAGTGTAAATGATCGAATTTCCACTGAAGCTATGAGGCTAGTGTTTATACTGGAAATGTATAGGATGAATTCTCAGAACAATATTAAACAATCCTTATGTGTTGGTAACATTACCTGATGTGCTTACAGATCAATAACAACTTCATGACCAAAGTAAACAAGCAAGATTTGTTTTAGATTATGTTGCTTGTTTGTTTTCCATAGACTTGCTTGTGTGGGGTTGGTTGCTACACAGTTACTATGTTCATTAATCTCACAACTGAACTTGAGACTGTGGCTGTTTCTCTTCACAGGTGCTGAGATCTTTGTTTTGTTTTACTTTATTCAAGTGATATTGGAAGTGTTTACATGTGGCATTACTGCCTCAAACCAAGTCATTTTGAGGTATTTTGGGCTAAGCGTTGTCACAATGTGAATTCCAGTTGAGCTGCGTTCTACACCATTCTTGTCTGTTAAGCATTATCTACCCAAAAAAAATGTCTTGAAGCTCTCTGTTTAAAACATGAATTTGTTATATACCCCACCAAATAGCTTCAGAATTAACTGCATTATTAAATCACCAAACACTTTAAACTGTGCTAAGATTCAGAGTTGCTCCACAAATAGCAATGAATGGATGGCCCACATCTGCAGTACTCTTATGGCCCACATTTAGCCTTGATTGATGTGTGAGGTGTTGACTCTGGGTGCCTCGACTCTTCCACAGGTCAACCTTATTGTGACCCTGCCACATCCCTTGTCATGCCACTTGTCATATTTATGTCTTTGTCACGTGTGTACCATGTGTTTCTGTGTGCCATGTGTTTTTTTTTTTTCAACATTTTGGCTCCACCTCCAGCCACTTCATATCATGTCTCAGTGTAAGCACCTGTGTCTTGTTTGTTCACAGCCCTATCTGTCCATCATGTGTTAATGATGTGTTGTATAAAGTTGTCCCTCAGTGTTTCAGTCCTTGTAAGTCATTATTCGTCACCACATCATGTGGTGGTCACTCATGCCATGTTTGTCTATCACAGCCACAGTCTGTTTTTGATTTTGTTTTGTTTGAGTGTCTGGAAAAAAAAGTTTAGTTTTTTGGAATCCTGATGCAGTACTTCTCTTGCTTCAGCCACGGTTATGACACTTATAGGAGCCAGATGTTAGTGTTAACCCATGACATTTGAGCCATGTCAGGTCAATACAATACTTACCACAACCCAAGTCAAGTCTGGATCATGACATTTGGCCCAAAAATCACCTGTCAGTGCCATAATTGAGCCATAGATGCCAGAAGTGGCACACATTAAGTCCAAATGTGTCTGCTGGATGGAAGATTGGGATTTAGGTACAAATATTCTGATTGGTTATTCTTATTCTGACAACCAGGCCTAGTGAAAAAACATCTGAAGCTTTTTTTTTAATGCAGTCATCCTAAGATGATGATACACATGCTGAGATATGTGAATTCCACAGCTATGACATTTATTGCTTAGGAAATTTATTTATTACTTAGCTAGCATGTGTTTTCTATGTATGATGTACTGTGTCCGTGCCGTGCCAGAGTTTGAAGACATTACCATGCCTGGTTTATTTTTGTATCTCACATATGATATAATCTTCAGTTATGAGAGGAGCACATGGTAATCAGCACTGGTCTTATACACTGAAACTAACTGCATTATTAATATAAACCCTACATAAAGATGGTTTTTTTCAAAGGATCCATCAGGGATAATATTTTGCACCTATTATATAAAAACATCAGAAAAGAAAATGACATTTGAATTACTTAGAGTTCTCAGCATTTCGTGGCCAAGAAATGTGGACGGAGGACAAACTCTATGAACTTTGGACAAAATGACAAAACTGCAGTCAAGCAATTTTCCCCAGCAGCTTTGAAACCAGCCAAGTGCTGTCAGACGTTCAAATGGCATACTTGGTAAAGCACCAGAATTTCTTTCATTTTTCAGTCAGATTACATAAGCAGATGCTGATTGTGAAATGCAGGGACAGATGGATGAATAGACTGAAAAGAGGTGAGAACGGATGACCTCAGGCTGTTTCTTAATCTCAGTATGGGCCCTCGTGATTGCTTAAAATGAGTAACTGTATAACATTAACTAATAAGGGTGGCTAGTTAGCGTGTTCACCTCTTAGCGCTGAGGTCTTGGGTTCAAGTCACTGTCTGGGTGGAGTTTCCATGTTCTCTCCATGTCTGCATGGGTTTCCTCCAGGGTCTCTGGTTTCCTCCCACAGTCCACATATGTGGAGGTCAGATGAATTGGCACTGGTGTGAGTGTGTGAGGCCAACAATGGATTGGTGCCCAGTCCTGGCTCTGGCTAAAATAGTGGAATGCCCTGACCAGCACCCAGTGAAAGGGTATGGGGACTCACCATGACCCTGAACTGGATTAAGAAGTTAAGATGATGGATGGATGGAACTAGTAACATCATCATCTACAGTTCCAATAAAAACCCACAGGACATAAACTCTCTCTCTCTCTTACAGTAAGAAACATCCTGATGATACACTTGCTAATTTATGCTAAGCATTGTTTTAAAATATTTTAAAATGAAGCCTTCGTTTTTCAGCTAAAGTATTCTGATATGTGTGAAAGGTCACACTGTATTATTTTAGCTAATTTTGTGGTCTAAACAGAGAAAGGTGCAGAATCTTGGGTGAACTGAAGTGCTATATTTCTGTTGTAACACTTTTTAAGGCTAAACTCCTTCCAGTCAACCTCAGCCAGTGCTTCAGCACCTTCACTGTGTCTCTCGGAGTTATCTGAGTCCACACTGTGGTTCTATGTTATGCATAAGCTCAGTAAGGAAAACAGTATAGCTAGTGAAATAAAAAAATGAGTCTTTTTAATCAGAGTGTCAGAAGTGGCATGTTTTTATATTTTAACCTGGAACAGATGTGCTTTTATAGCACCACAGATTATTATATGTATGCTGTTTCAGCACTTCTGCTGTGCGTCTCGTGCATGTGCACCTTTTCTCACATGTCTGCCAGGAATAAATCAAAGTTAGATTTGATATCTGTGTGTCAGGCTGTTTATTTTTATCTCTGGAGTGCACATTGTTGCATTTTATCAAAATCCAAGGATTGGTTTTAAAGGGTAGAGGCAAATGTTCTCTCTAGCATGTTTGATCATCTGACAGACCCAACTTAGAAACCTTCAGAACAAATGTATACACAATTACATACATGTTAGATATTAAAACCTGTTTTGTTGAGGTTGCATTTATTCATTGCTGGGCTCCAAGAGACTAAAGTGCCTTTATGTGTAAAAATAAAAATAATTTAAAAATCAACCTCTTCTCATCAACTGTGATTTCTCCTTTTGCTGAGTAGGTTGTGTGAATCTTTGGAAAGTAATAAAATACATTCCTGATCATAAAGTTTAATGTACTCTTTAAAAGAAGCATCATGCCTGAAGCCCCCCTCCTTCAAACCCTATGCACTATACATTCCCATCCCTACTTCTCATTTCCTGTGATGTTTTTGTACACACCATCCTTTTTCCTCCATCTCACAGTCTATCTCCTTTCATCAAGGGAGCCTCGGCTCTCTCTGTCAAATCAGAAGCTACCCAGTTCTCTCCTTTCATCTCACTCAACCATGCTCAATTCATGCTCAACACTAATAATGACATATTTCGTCATTTACTGCTGGCTCTGAACAATAAGGGGACAGGAGCTCACCCCCAGCACCCAATCACTGCACTGAGGGAGGAGGTCCCTAGGTGGTCCACTCACTGCTCAGTGGGGACAGTCCCTAGCAAGTGCAAACGCTGTGCCGCGGTGCCAAACCTCTGTAAGCGTCCAATCTCTGGGAAAACAATTACACAAAGAAAGTGGCTCGAACTGAGAAACACAACACTATTACAGCCAATCAGCAACAGGGGATGTTGCAGTTTGTGCACAGGACAGGAGAAAGGGAGGCGGAGACCCATGTAAACACTGGTGAGGAGTATGGATGGTGGAGAGACCTCTGACTGCTGAAAAACATGAAAAGGGATGAGGACGTTGCTCTATTCCTGCTCAATAGGTGGGAACATTGACTTATTTTTGCTGTTTCACACATCAGCTCAGCACTGTTTTGTCCTGTTTGTGAATGTTTGTGATATATAATCACATCTGGTTTGTTCAGCAGCAGCAGCTGTAGTAACAATTTGATTACCCACAAGCTAAGTAATGCTAGCCTTGCTAAAGCTAATTATTAGTCATGGTGTTGTCATCTTGACATGTTTTGGTCTGCAAATCCAGTGCTGTTACCTTAGAGATGGTATGAATGTTGGGGGCGGAGCTACTGAAGGAGCACTGAAGGGATGGGTGTGTTTGTTTATAAATATCTACAATTGTTTGTATAAAAACCTTTAAATATAGCAAAAACTATCTTTTACTGCTATTTTGCCAGGTTACTGATTGTGCCTGTGTTGGATGAAGCACTACAAATCTGCCTCCTGCACTTGTGCAGTGGTGCCACATTCTTTCATTTGTACACGGACGTCACTAATGTAAAGGTCACTAAACCAATCTTCATTCTGCAAGACTGTAATGAGCGGACATGGCACACTATGGTGTTGGGGGAGAGAAAGTGAAGAAAAATGACCAGCCCTCTCTCATCACTGATCCACTTTCCCTGCTTTAGTTTTTATATAATTTGAGTTTCCCTCAAATTCCCACCAGCTGAGGTCAGCTACCTACTCAGAACAAAAGATGGTGCTTGGTGCCTGGTACCTGGACCATCACTGGCCTTCACTGGTGCTTTTCGTTTTGAAGAAAGAAATGTGAGTGTGAACTGTCCTTCACATATCTCTGTATTCATAATGTGAATTTGTTTTTACATCCACAAATCTCAATAACAAAAGGTTGATGTTTATATTTATATAATTGGTTCCATGTCATAGCATAAAAAAGACTGTAGCTTAATTTGGCAGACATTTTTTGTGTATATTTAATATATAACACTGACTTCACTATAAAACTCTTTTAAGTATGTATTGAAGTCTATATGTAAACACTTGCAATCAGAAGTATATTCAGGAAATGATTTATAACTTTAAACTCCTCTGCAGAGCTCGAATTTGCTTTAAAGTAGTCATCATTTCACCATTTGAAATAATGCAGCAAATGAAAAATTAATATTAATATTATTATAATATATATTATATTATATTATTATATATATTAATAATATTTTTAGAGTAACAGGACTTTTATTAAAACTTCCAACAAAAAATCATAAATCATCCGTTTTTCCTTTTATGTATAGACATTAGACAATGTCATGACATAAATGTCTGATTTCTGTAAACATGCACATACACGGGTTTTCATTGCAAGTGTTCAATTTTTCAAAACCTACATACTACTAGTCTGTGTTAAAGCATAAATGATCCATTGGGAACTCAGTATTAACCCTACATTTGCTTAAATTGTGATGTATATACACAGGGGTGATTCTAGGAACAGAGCTTTTCACCTAGTGAGACTAGCAGCTGTCCATCCTCCTCTCTCCAACTACTCCCTCTCTATTCTCCTCTCTCCCTCTGTGTGCTGCCAACTAACTGCCATATATAACAAATAAATAAGTATTTTAATCTAATAGCAGGCAAATACATCGATTATAAATTTATATAATTTGTTCATAGAATTCTGAGCTGCTGTGGGTCAGTCAGATTCAAATCACACACTAATACTAATAATCTGTTACTAATATACTAAAGATCAATTACAGATTCAGAGAATGTGATGGACACAAACTTTACTACAGGTGGCAAGTGTGTTACTTTAATTTTTAGCAGATATGATGGTAATTAAACTGCTGGACACACAAATACATTTTTACTTTTTTTTAGATAATCTTCCTTCTACAGTAGCAGCTACATTCTTTATTATATGTTTTAATATAAATCACCAAAAAAAAATAGAAATCATTGCCTAAATAGGCCATTTCACTAGAATAAATAGCTCAGTTTTTAGCCTGTTCATATGAGGTCTTCTACAGTTAAGTAAGCTACCGTTTAGGAAAACTTAGTTCAGCATTTAGGACTTCTCACATTTTTTATTTTTAGGGCATCTGATCACCCTACTGTGGACAATAAAGCCACATCATGTTTACTTTTCTCTCTCACCTGAACCTGTTTTTTCTTGAAAAACTATCAAATATCCATGGCTGACTGACACACACACATGTTAGGAGTTAGGTGGGCATCATTTATCTCATCATGTCTTCTGTTTTTTCATTATAATTCTATAACATTTCTCAAAGAGACAGTATTAGTATAGCACCTTGGCTCTACCAGTAGTACACCAGACCACTTCTCTGTATAGATCACACAGTGGACAACTGACTGACAACCAGCAAAGTTCAAAAATTCAAAGTGCAACATTAGCCTCCCATAAAAAAAGTCAACTACTTACAGTGCTGGCACTAGCCATTTGGGTCCCAAACTCTGGTCAAGATAATAAAATTAATGTAATACATTTTATCACAAACAGTGACTTTAGGGGTGAATTTTACTTTTATTTTGTTTATTCCTGATTTAGTTTTATTTAACACAACATGCCATTGTGCCAAGCGGTGATGACACTCAAACTGCATGTTTAAAAATAAGTTTATTCATAACTTCACACAATGAAGTGGTGCAATTTTGATAACCACCAACAGTGAATTTAGGGGGGCATTTGACTTTTTTCTGATTTAGTGATCGACCTGCTCATAACAAAAAATGACATGGCCTTCATAACACAAAATTAAACTGCCAAGTATCAGTACAGGGATCCTATGTCAGGAGAGATGGAGATGGATGTTTTTTCTATAGCCTCTAATTCTAATTCTAAAGGATTCACTTTAAGCTACTTTATTAAAACTATTCATTTAATTTTTTGTTGGTTTGTTTGTTTGCTAGGCTACTTCTACTTAGTCATTATTTCAAAATACTTTTACTTGAGTGTGGGTTTAGGCTTCTCTATTTAACTTTTCCCTCCAGAATCTGAAGCACTAACCCAAATCTCAAGCAACACATCCTTATCACAACATTTTCTTTTTTAGTATTTCTTCATTCACATTAGCATAACAAGACAAGTGGCAGAGTGTTCCAGATGGTGCAATAAAAACGGCCTTACGCAAAAGAAGACCAATTGCCTGGGAGCTAATCGTAACAATGGTTGGAATGCTCAGGGCTTCCTGCCAAACACTGTCAGAGAGCAATGCTAAAATACTGACAAAAGGCCATGGTTTAGGTCAAAGCAAAACTGGAGGGAGTTTTCCAGTCCGATTAGACAACCTGAGCCAGATGCACCTGAATGACTGCTTCTGGGAACACATCAACTAGCATCTATCAGTTTTTTTTTTCACAAACAACAGCATTCTTTGAATTTCTCTCAAAGCTTCAGTGACACAATAACAGTGTTTATCTGAGTGGTGGCTCCAGATATCAACATTTTGGAAAGATGGTGGTGTGCTTGTATAGAGTGATGGAAAACAGGAGTGCTTGTAGATTAAGTTTCTAGGACACTGATGCATCTCTCTGTGTAGACAGCAGAAGCTACTGCTAGGGTAAAGACCTTGAATAGGACTACCAACCCAATCTGACAGTTTTTTGTCTGGAGTTGTTGTATGAGTTTCGGGTTACCTGGCAAGTTTTCATTATTTGTACACAAATGTCTCTTTTTGTGGTGTTGCTAACCAAATCACAACAGGTTAACCAACAACAAACTAGACAATCATAGTCTAAGCACTCATAGGTTAACTTATCACAATCTATCCAATCACAGGGTGATCAACTGAAGACTAACCAAACACAGGCTAATCAATCATATTAACTAAGCAAACAACTAACCAATCATAAGCTAAGCATACTCTAAGAAATCATAGGCAAACCAACCACAGTGTAACCAATCTTAAAATAAGTAATCAGGCCAATCAATTACAGGGTAATCCATTATAGACTGAAAAATCACAGGCTAATGAATCAAAGACTAACAATTTCAGTCTACCCAACCAAATGCTGTCCAATCACAGGCTAAGCAGTGAAGTGCTGCCATACCATATGCTAACCAATCAAATTGTATCCAATCATAGATTAACCAAACATAAGCTAACAAATCATAGGCTAACCAGTCTTAAAGTAACCAATATGGCCAATCATATACAGGCTAATTTCTTTTACAATGCCTAGTCACAAGCTAACCAATCAAAGACTAACAATCACAGGCTAATCAATCAAATGCTACCCTGTCATAGGCTAATCAGTCAGGCTAACCATTCAAATGATACCTTGTCATATGCTAACCAATCAGGCTAACTATTCAAATGCCACCCTGTCATAAGCTAACCAGACATGCTACATACAACTCAATAATTAATATTATATTAATGATATTAATAATAATAATAATATGAATAATAGTTAATATTTTAAATTGAAACTGCAACTTGATTTCTTTGCATTTGTGTCTTGATTTCTTGTATTTCTTTGAATCTCCTTGATTCATTGAGTGTCAAGAATAATCTTTGAGGGTTGGTAACCCTAATCCTGAGAGAAAGGCACAGTGAGACTACAGCTTATGGTAACAATACTTGGAATTTCGATTGAGCATTTGCATGTGAACACCATTCAGAGTGTGGAAAAATCTCCTGATTTTCAATGAAACCTCGGCTCTCTGAGACTGCAAAGTGAGACACAAGTATCCATTAGGATTAGATGCTCCATCAAACTCTTTGTGAGACTAACATGCCTTCTGCCAGTGCATGAAGCTTGCCACAGAATCTTTTCAGGCTATTGGCTACACACCATCAGGAAGGCTGGAGGAAAATGCTAAGAGCTGCTCTGTGTGACCTGTAGTATTTGCTGGTGCATGATTACATCAGGAAAGAGGAGAGAGGAATTCTGCTGTGCTTCCAGTGGCAAATATGTCTTTTACATTTCATCAAGCGCTGCTATCGTAATGGAAATATAAAAATAACGCCACTGCCGGCATCTTCAAATGAGTTGAGTGGGCTTATCACTAAGGTTCAGACACCTTCATGAAGCAAATGTCTCTGAATCAGAGAGAATGCATATAGCATGCAAATCCAAAGTGAGTGATAATGTGGCAACTGAGTTTCCACATTATCATTATATATATATATATATATATTTAATCTTTTATTTATTGTTTGGCCAATGTGCACACAATGTAATTTGACCTTATTTAACCCATCCATGCAGTGAAACACACACACTAGTGAACACATCAGACTGTGAGAACTGAAGTGGTGGGCAGTTCTATCATTTGCATCCAGGTAGCATTTGGTGGTTAGGTGCCTTGCCCAAGGGCACTTCAGTCATGACCTACCCTGGGATTGAAACAATCAAAAGACCAGATCCATGACCATGGCTGCTCCCCTTATCCAACATCCATCCATCCAAAATTCAACCTGCCTACAAAATAGTCTGTAAAAATATTAGCTCATAAGTTTTTTTTGTCTCTCGATTTACACAGACATGCTATGGCCAAACATCTGCTGATCCATCATTTCTTCTTCAAGTTTATTCTACCAGGGAGACTTTACACTAGATGTTAGAAGATTGCTGTGAGTTTCAGTCATAAGGTCAGGTACTGATGTTGGATGATTAGTTCTAGACTACAAATTCCACTCTGACTCAAACTAAAGTCATTGGTTGGAGCTCCATTATATCACAGAACACAGTTCCACTGCTCCACAGCTCACTGCTGGGGCTATTTACCCTCAAGCTGATGCCTGGCATTGTTTGTTTAAGTACTTTTTAGTAGGTTCTAGGGTAAATACTTGGTGCTAGTAAATGGTTTGTGGTTTGGCCACATGGTTCTAGATATACCATGTGTACTATATTATCCATCCATCCATCCATCCATCCATCCATCCATCCATCCATCCATCCATCCACTCTCTTACCCACTTAATCCTGGTCAAGGTTGCAGTGAGTCCTCTACCTCTTCATCGGGCTCAGGGCAGGGCATTACACCACCTTAGCTAAACCCAGGACAGGGCTGTACTATATTATAAATGAATGTTCCTTCAACTTTAAAAGTTCTTCAGAAATGACATAATTCATTTAAAAGCATCCACTGAAATATTATTAACCAAAACCTTTCTGCCCCTGATTTTCTCCCTTTGTGTTTTAGGAGCCAATCGATCTTCCCCTTCATCAGCTCTACAGTCACTTGTAAAGTCTCTGACTCTAGGGGGTGCAGACTAACACAGGCCTCCTCCAAAGCATGTGAAGTCAAGCCTCTTTTTTTCAACTGCTGATACATCGCCACTGAGCAGCCAACACACTCAGAGGAAAGCACAGGATTCCCAGATCTGATGGATCACCTGGCAGATGCCTGAGCCAGTCGACATTACTTAACAGTGTAGGAGAGAGTGCAATCTTACCCGCCTGGAGAAAGCACGGCCAGTTTCTGCTCTCTCAGGCGCCAGCTGCTGATGGTAAGCAGCATGATTGAGATTCAAACTTGCGATCCTCAGATCATAGTAACAGTGCTTTAGTGCACTGAGCCACTTGTGTAAAACCTTTACTTCTAAGGCCTAGTCCACACGTAGCCGGGTATTTCTAAAAACGAATATCTCCCCTACATCGTTTTCAAAAATAATATCATACACACGAGATCGTTTTAAGAAAAGTTTTCATCCACATGAATCCGCATAAATACGCCGTAGAGTGTTGTCATAAAGACGCCAAGCGCATAGATGGCAGTGTAACACAAAGCTAACGCCCATGTCAGCCAATCAGAATCCTTCAAAACAAAAAAGTAAGTAACAAAAAACTTCTCCTTTGCTCCTCCACGTACTGGAGAAGCTGAACTTGTAAAAACAAACACGCAAAGAGTGTTTGAATTAACATAAAAATGAAAACTTCTCTGCTGGCGCTTCCACAGCAAGGCAGTCAATTACAGTGGTCGCGCATATGACATCACAGCATCATTTGTCACAGATTGTGATGTTCTGGACTCTAAAATGCCGTCTTCACACATACACACACAAACGCAAAAACAGAGTTTTCCAAAATCTCCACTTTGGCCGGAGTTTTCATAATCATTTGTTTTTGGTGTAAAACTGCGTTTGTATGTGGACGAAAGGCCCAAACGCATAAAAATATATGTGTTTATTGAAATACGTGTGGACAAGGCCTAAGACTGATTGATAGCTGAGCAGGGCTAAGATGAATATTAGTATTTTCTCTTCTGTTACTGCCCTCATCTGTTTTTCTTCTCTGTCTATAATTATACATTTTCTTTCTCAGGTTCTTTGTCTCCCATCATGTCTTAATGTTATATAAACTGCATTTTAGTCCTGATTCTTTTGCCTCAGTTGGATCTTATTTTAATACATTTATTAAAAGTGTTGTCTTCCAGTGTGCATATGAATATTGTTTTACTAATCCTGTCTTCTGTTTGGAGCTTTAGGTTTCTCACTCTTTTGTTTATTATTACTCTGATTGTATTTTCTCCTGAATTGTCATTAAATCTCCTGTTCTGCTGTTTTCTGCTGTAATTCTGTCATATTCACATCTCCTTCATATCTGTTAAACATTGTGTCTTAATGTCTGTGTACACTTTATGTGTATTGATTGACTAATTGATTAATTATGACAGTCAATTAGACACTGGATGGTAATTATTTCAATCACAATTATTTAAACTGAGCTTAAAATATTTTCCACAGTTATGTTTATATAGCAATAATCAGAATGTGAATTTTTATCAGTTATGTTGAACTACATAAACAAAAAATAATCAAAATATGTAAACAAAAGACAGCTGAAGTAAATTAAATGTTTTTTTAACTGTTAGTGTTATTACAATTTTAGTAAGTAATATTTGTTTAGTTCAGCTTGAGCTATGGTCAGCTGTGTCTATATATATATATATATATATATATATACAGTATATATACCCTGTATGAGTTACAGGGTATATACGGTACCAGTTAGGTTTGGACACATCTTCTCATTCAATGTTTTTCTTTTATTTTTATCAGAGATGGAAAAAACATACTCAAATCAGCTGCAGCAATAATATCATTTTGCTAATATGAATAATATACTTTTGGACATATTGACCTGTTAAGGCTAAGCCTAAGGCTCTGCAAGATCTCTGAAGGTGCCGTATAGTATCTGCTGCCTAAACCTTTAAGCACTGTAAGTTGAGGTGGTGCCACTACCAATCAGACTAATAATTTTATTACATCCTGTAGATGCTCAGTCCGGTTGGGATCTGGGGGAATTTCGAGGCTACTGTCAGTAGGTACTGACCACAGTTTTGCCACTTTGGAGATGCCAAAGTCAAGGTGACTCAGCACGCCTTCATGTTTTTCTATCACATTCAACCCACCATTTCCAAGAACTGAGCATTTACTTACTGTCTAATATGTCCCAGACCTTCCTGTGTGTCACTGATATGTGACAATCAGTGTTATCCATTCATTCCTGAGTGGTTTTAATGTTATGGCTGATTGGTGTTAATGTCATAGGATTTTATTTTAGACTATTTCTATTGGTTCTTTCTGTTGCTCAGACAGTGTGAAGGGCATCATGCAGTTTGAAGTGTTGTTTAAAAATAAGACATCAGGTTTTGCTCCAATGCTAATAATGCAGTCTTAATCCCGGAGGCTGAGAAAGATCCTAATGCACCTTAGTCCACCTCTGACGCCCTTCTCACTACAGTAGCCAGAGACAAATAACACTGTCCAGGAAACTAGGCCAAATTGAAGTGTCAAAGGCACCTTTGTTTTGCGGGTTGGGATGAAGACCTTTTAAAGCGTGCCTGCTGGGCTGAGTGCATGCATTACTGGCATCTACTCAAGAGAAGGGCTATCATAGAGGTTTTTATTTTGCTGGCAGAATGTTCCAAACCACTTGTTTGATTTATTGCTCTGACACATTGTTGGAGATGATATTAATGCTATACTGAAACATTATCTAGGTCAGATACAGCGTAAAGCTGAACAAAGCTCTGTGGGCACCAGCATCACTGCTTTTGCATGTGGTGTGAAACAAAAACAGACATATTCATATGCAAACACATTCTGTTTCTGACAGACGTTATTGATGGTAAACATAAAATCATCATTCATCGACTGAAAGAAGAGGTACAAGTGCTGATTTGGAACAGGACATGTTGTAATCAGACCTGGCATATATTTAAATATTGTTACAGCCTTCTGAAAACCTGGCAACACAATTCTTTTGTTATTTTTTTATGGTCCAACATTACTTGGAAAGAATTTTATTTCTTTATTACTTTATTGTAGGGTTCTGTTTATAAGAATGTATCACACATACATGACACATTTCCTGACACCTGATATAAGCCTACATAAATTATAAAAGCTTATTCCAGGAGCTATGATCTGTTGTAAAGGTTGGCAAACTTCATAAAAACAATGAAAAACTACCGAAAGTCTACTGAAATAAGCCAAAATGTCTGCGTTATCATTTGTTAGTACATTACAGAAATTTGCCAACAACATACATTACAGTTGAGAGATGTTCTTTTCATTTAGTATAAATACAAGCATAACTGATCAGAGTGAACCTGTGCTCTGTTATGGCTGCCAGTGAAGTGTTGTTCATTTTAAAGTTCACAGAAAGCCATACACAGTGAGGAAAATAAGTATTTGAACACCTGCGAATTTGCAAGTTCTCCCACTTAGAAATCATGGAGGGGTCTGAAATGTTCATCTTAGGTGC
>BRDA01006842.1:0-10952 GCA_036984385.1 Crenuchus spilurus
GCACACGTTTCTCTTTCATTTTCTTAAAATGATCCCACTCTTTTGAGCTCCGTTGCGGCTAGCCATGATGAGCCTGTTTGTATAACGTCCTGTGAAGTCATCCACGGGCTACCCCAGTTACCACTACTGCACATGTGCGTCAAGGACAGAAAGGAAGACGCAGCAGTAAAAGGTGAGAAAAACGCAGGAGTTTGGAGAGAAAAAGAAAGTAAAAAAAAAAAAAACGACGCTTCGACTATTAAATTAGTTGTCGACAATTTTAATAGTCGACATAATCGTGACTAGTCGACTAATCATGGCAGCCCTACACTCAACGCAATAAGATGGTGACTCGTAGCGTACAGTGGTCCACTGAAGAAACTCAGTTTTTGTTATATTTGGTGTTCTCCGAAGTTTCAGGAGAAACTTGAGGGGAGTATTAGAAAGGAGAAACTCTACAGCGAGCTGGTGGAGGATTTAGCTCGGGCAGGTTTTGTTTGTTCAAGAGAGCGAGTGATAAATAAGCTAAAGAAGCTAAAAAAGGACTACAGAGATTCTTAAAAGGAGATATAGTGCAGTGGAGCTGGACGAGGGAAGACAAGATTTGACTTGTGAAGTGAAACAAACATTTGAACCAAGAGCACAAATGCTCACAAGTAATCGATGCGCTCCGCCATCTTTGTTTATAATTCCGCTTTGTTGATGACGTACACCGTGACGTATCCTCAGTTCAACTAAAACTAGTGGAAACGCGGGCTGGTTCACTAAAAAACACCGAGGTTCTCATAAGCACGAACGGCACCAGTTCAAGAACCAGTTATTTTGGTGGAAAAGTGCTATCAATGTCCACTTCATTAGGTACACATACCCTGTATCTACACTTATTGTCCATTTTAGCTCCTCTGAGCATACAGTTGAAAGTTAGAATAGAATAGATTAAAATGTTCTATATTTCTGCATAAATATGACCTAAAACATCATCAGATGTTCACACACGTCCCAAAAGTAGACAAAGAGAACCCAGTTAAACAAATGAGACACAAATATTAGACTTGCTCATTTATTTATTGAGGAAAATGATCCAATATGACATATTTGTGTGACAAAAGTATGTGAACCTCTAGGATTAGCAGTTAATTTGAAGGTGAAATTAGAGTCAGGTGTTTTCAATCAATGATGACAATCAGGAGTGAGTGGAGACCCTGTTTTATTTAAAGAACAGAGATCTATCGAAGTCTGCACTTCACAACATGGAAGTGTATCATGGAACAAACAGGAGATTTGTGAGGAGCTCAGAAAAAGAGTTGTTGATGCTCATCAGACTGGAAAAGGTCACAAAACCATCTCTAAAGAGTTTGGACTCCACCAATCTACAGTCAGACAGATTGTGTACAAATGGAGGAAATTCATGACCATTGTTACCTCCTCAGGAGTGTCGACCAACAAAGATTACTCCAAGAGCAAGGCGTGTAATAGACAGTGAGGTCACAAAGGACTCCAGGGTAACTTCTAAACACCTGAAGGCCTCTCTCACATTGGCTAATGTTAATGTTCATGAGTCCACCATCAGGAGAACACTGAACCACAATAGTGTGCATGGCAGGGTTGTAAGGAGAAAGTCACTGCTTTCCAAAAAGAACATTACTGCTCATCTGCAGTTTGCTAAAGATCACGTGGACAAGCCAGAAGACTATTAGAAGAATGTTTTGTGGACAGATGAGACCAAAACAGAACTTTTAGGTTTAAATGAAAAGTGTTATGTTTGGAGAAATGAAAACACTGCATTCCAGCATAAGAACCTTATCTCATCTGTGAAACATGGTGGTGGTAGTATCAGGTTTAGACCCGTTTTACTGCATCTGGGTCAGGACAGCTTGTCATCATTGATGAACAATGAATTGTGAATTATATCAGAGAATTCTAAAGAAAATGTCAGGACATCTGTCCATGAACTGAATCTCAAGAGAAGGTGAGTCATGCAGCAAGACAACGACCCTAAACACACAAGTCGTTCTACCAAAGAACGTTTAAAGAACAGTTACCAGAAATGTTTAGTTACAGTTATTGCTGTAAAGGGGGGTCACAGCAGATACTGAAAGCAGAGGTTCACATACTTTTGTCTCTCACAAATATGTCATATTGGATCATTTTCCTCAATAAATAAGTGAGTAAGTATAATATTTGTGTCTCATTTGTTTAACTGGGTTCTCTTTATCTACTTTTAGGAGTTTTTAATTCTGATGATGTTTAATGCAGAAATATATACAGTGCTAAAGGGTTCACAAACGTTCAAGCACCACTTTAGAACTACAAAATGTACCTCTATGGTCAGTGTAAATAAAATGGACAATGGGTAGATGAAGTGGCCAGTATGTGTGTATGTTAAATACTACTGTAATACTTAACTGATGTGCTGTCAATCCCTTTATGTCATCAACGCAAATCCAGACTTCATGTCTTGAAAAATGCCACAATTGATCTATAATATTTCTGGGTTCACTTCAATCCCACCAAGATGGTCTGAACGCTGTCTTTCAAACGAGATGGGATTACTGCTTTATTAAAGCCATGTTCTGTACGTCTCAAATACTTTTAAACTCATACTAAATTAACCCTTAACTTTCCTACAATAACATTAGTCCAGTGAAGTCTGACAGATTGCTATATTCTCTGCAAAAACCGGTCTACAGCTTTCAGAACATTATTGATTGATTTGAGGGCAAGAAACATTACAGATCAATAGAGAAAGTGATTTCATTTCTTTGGTGTGAAGTTTTTCAGATTGTACAGCTTTAGACTGAAGTGAAGTGTTCCATTAAAAGTCTTAGAAGTTTTGTTAAAAACATTCAAAAATGAAGTTATAATGGAAGAGAAATTAATTACTGATTTGGGTGAGTGGGGGGTGCAAAAGTATTGGGACACCTGCTCTTTCATTGTTTCTTCTTAAATCAAACATATAAAAAAATGTCCTGCTTTTATTGGAAGACTTTCTACTATTGTGGAGCATTGCTGTGAGGATTTGATTGCATTCTGCCACAAGTGTGTTAGTGAGGTCAGGATGTTGGATGGTCACCACCAGCTCATCCCCAACTCATCAGAGAACACAGTTTCATAATGCTGCCCCCCAGTTCCATCAATGAAAGTCTTTATACCCCTCTAGCCCACACCTGGCATTAGACATGGTGCCAGTACGTTCATGTTTAGTCCTGTTCTATTGGCAGTACTTTTCTACAGGGACTAGACCAGCTATGTGTATGTACATCTGTGTCAGCAATGAGTGCATCTTAAAGGAGCTGATTGCATTCATTAGAAGTGGTGTCCACAAACATTTTGACATATAGTGTACAACAATACACAAAAGAAGACCATACAATTTAAGCAGCAAGAGCATGTTTCAAATTTGCTCTTTTCATGATGTCACAGAAATACATTTCACTCCAGCCTATTCAGACTACATCAGCTTAGCTCCGCCCACTCATCTTACAATGTTTCTGTCTGGACTGCTTTTTTTTAAATGAGGCACAATAGACTTCAACCAACTGGAATAGAGCTCATTTACATAGATCACTCTTTAAAAGAGGTCACACAGAACTGAATGACGACTGATTTTAGTCCATAAACTGATACAAATGTCATAAAGAGAAGAACTGTGTCTCAGGAGAAACAATAAAATACAAAAAAGTGAAATATAATAAAAAAGGAGGAATATGAGAGTGCAATACAGAAGAAGAAGAAGAAGAAGAAGAAGAAGGAAAGAAAGAAAGCACAAAAAATGAGAAGAAAAAGAAGAAGCGGAAATGACAAAAGAGGAAAAAAAGAAGTAAGATGATGATGGTGATGATGATGATGATGAAATGACAAGAGGAGGAGGAAGAAGAAGAAAAGTAAGAAGAAGAAGATGAGGAAAAAGGAGAAAAGTAAGACAAAGATAATAACTGATGATGATGATGATGATGATGATAATGATGGAGAATAATAATAATAAGAACAACAACAGTGACAACAACAAAAGAATTAAAAGGAAAAAGAACAAGAAAAGTAAGAACATGAATGATGATGATGATGATGATGATGATGATGATGATGAAGGAGAAGAAATGACAAGAGGAAGGAAAGGAAGAAGAAGGTGATGAGTAAAAAGAAGAAAAAGAAGAAAAAGTAAGACAAACATAATAACTGATGATGATGATGAGGATGATGATGATGATGATGATGATGAAGGAGAAAAAGAACAACAACAAGAATTAAAAGGAAAAAGAAGAAGAAAAGTAAGAAGAACATGGATGATGATGATGATGATGAAGATGATGAAGATGATGAAATATAAGATTGATTGATGATTGGTTGATTAATGACATACTGTACTTATAATTAAATTAATTATATTTAAAGGAAAAGATACTTTACTGCCTGCTATAGTAAACCCCCCTCCCCTCTCCAACAGTGAACCCTGTAGAGACCAGCAGCTCACAAACGAGGGGCCGGAAATTAACCAGAATTTTGAGTTTTTCCCAAAAAACTGTCAGCAGCTGAAAACAGGGGAATGAAACCAGAGCCTTCAGAAACAAGAGGAGCTGATAGGCTGCGGAGTGTGAGAGTGTTGATAGTGATGGGAGTGTGAGAGGATGTCAGTGTGTGATGGTGCTGGAGTGGCCTGAAGTGTGAACCTGCATGTGTGTGTATGTAAGTGTGTGTGTGTCCATTTTTTAAAAGCCACAGGAGGTCCTGCTGTTTTTATTTGCGCTGCATGAAAGGCTGTGGCTAAATCTGAGACTATCCTGCATGTTATGTGCTTCAGAAGCACTTCCATCTACTCATATAATCTTAAAGCTCATTTTCCACATGCAGATTAAAGCTCCTCTTTGGTTAGATTAGCCTGCCAATGGGGATCTTATTTTTAGAGTAACACTCAGGCTGTGTGGGTGTTTGAAAATGTAAATGCACTGCCTGTCAAAACAACACCTTTCTTTACAAACTGCATTAATTCAAACACAAACGTGCTCCATTTGTTACTTTGCAACAACATCTAGCCTATTAGTAAAGTTATTAAAGTAACTCAAGCCCCAGTTAGGCTAGAATACTCTGTCCAAACGTTTGTGGACACCCCTTCTAGCTACATTAAGTTTAACTCATTGCTCATTTCCAATAGAATTGGACTTTTTCCATCCACCTTTGAGGATGTTAGATGATCACCACCACCACCTCGTCCCAAAAGTACAGGCTGGAGCAGAAAACAGTTCCATAGCTCAATGCTGGGGGGCTTTATACCCCTTTAGCCCACAACTGGCATTAAACATGGTGCCAGTAGGTTAATGTTTAGCCTTATTCTATTAGCAGAACTTTTTCACTGGGACTAGACAAGCTGTGTGTGCATTTGTACATCTGTATCAGCAATGAGACATTCAATACAACAGATCTCCTCACAGTTAGGGACAAATGATGTACATGAGAGTTTGTTTGGATCTCTTGTGTTATTTCTGGTAAGGGAGGTCAGTCCGCGCTCAGAAACATGACGAGTAACTAGCTTCCTGGGCACTGAGAGGCAACAAGTCTGCAAGTTACCAAGCTTCATCAAAACCTGCTGTTCATACTTAAGTAGACACTTTGATGAACTCAAAGCTGTTTCATACATTCAGGAAACATGACAGACTGACGCTCAGCAGAACAAAGATGAATAAACTGGAGAAGATCTGCAAGTGTAACCACTCTCATCAAGCAAAGACTAGAACTCTTCACACTGTGTTCTTCACTGTGGTTCTTTGGCTGGACAGTAAAAAGCAGGACAGGAAGAATATTGCAGAAGATGGATCCTGGACCAAATCAAAGCTCAACTTTCATTAGAAGCTCAGATAACAAACGTAAGATCTCTTATTCTGGACACGAGAACCAGCTCACTAGAGAAGACAGTTCTGTTAGAACAGTTGAAGGTACAAGAGGACCAGCAACAAAGATGGATGGATACAATCAGAGTCAGTAAGAAACCTGAAGACCCAAACAGTAGACGTTCTAGAGAAACACCATAAATCACCCAAATACATCAAAAATGGAATGTTTTCAAAACGTCTCCGATGGTCTGACGTGTCGTGTCATTTGCTGGTGTTGGTCCACGGTGATTAATCAAGTCTACACAGCATCTACCAGCAGATTTTACAGCACTTCATGCTTCCATCTGTTGACAAGCTTTATGGAGATGCCCAGCAGCTGCCCACAGTGCCAACATCATATTACTGTGTTTGATCGATTAGCAGACTAATAAGCTGTAAGCCGAACTGATCAACATTAAAACAAAAAGTCACTTTATGTCTAATGAAGATAAATATGACAGTTTTCTGAATTAAATAATAAACAAACAAACTTTTTCATAATATTCTTTTCTTTTGATGGATGACAAAAGAGCAGCTGGTAGTTTCAAATAGTGTCCAAAACAAGCCAAGATGCCTCCAAATTTTTGCTGGCCATTGTGCAGAGTGCATATGCTGAGACGTGTGTGTGTGGCAGTGTGCTGAGAGTGTGTGTTTTTGCGTGGGGTTGGATTAGTCCTGCTGTGTGTGGGTGGACAGGCCCGACTGAGGCAGGTTTAATAGGAGCAGTGTGAGCTCAGTGCTGGGTGACGTCTTCAGAGCTGGACCTGTGACAGCCACCACAGAGACGTGACACACACCAGCGGGGAGGGACAGGCCACGGGGATCGAGGCGCTAAAGGAGAAAACAAAAAAGGAAGGAGAAGAGAATAAGAAAGTCAACATGACAGGATGACACGGCTGACTGTGAGCGTGCAGGCCGGTCTAATCGTGACGCACTTTGTTTGTTTAGTGTAATCCGTATCAGACAGCACCCCGGCACACTGATTTAACCTTCAGTCAACACTCAGCACTCAACCAACCTCTCTCTCTCTCTCTCTCTCTCTCTCTCTGTCTGTGATTGTTCTCTTTCATTTGTGCTCAGACTAGGTGAAGACAGATAGAGAATGACACAGAGCGAGAAAAACACAGATAATATGAGAACGAGAGATAATAAGAGAGGACTGGAGATAGAGAGAGTGAGAGTGGTGGAGAGGATGAAAGAGGGAAAAAGAGAGAATAGAGAGAGATACAAGAGAAGATAGGGTACACAGAGAGAAAGAGAGAGCAAGAAGAGAGAAATGCAGAGAGACGGGGAAAGTAATAAACACAGGAAGCGGCAGAGGGGGGAGCGAAAGAAAGAGATACAGTGTGATACAGAGAGATCAGAGAAAGTGTGAGAAGTAATGAGCAAGATAGAGAGATAAGGGAGAAGGCAGAGATACATAGAGAGAAAACAGAAGAAAGAGAAACAAAGAGAGACAGAAAGTAAGAAACAGAGAAAGCGGCAGAGTGGAGAAAGAATGAGAGGGTGAAAAGTAAGAAAGAAAAAAAGGAGAGAAAACTAAATATAGAACAAAATATAGAACAAAATGAGGAAGGGAAAGATTTAGAAGAAAAAAAAACTGAATTAGAAACAATCCAGTAGAGAGAAAAGTCAAAAAGAGAAAAAGTGAGAAAAGAGATAATCACAGAAAGAGAAGAAGCCAAGGAGAGGGAAAGAAAGAGAATGAGTAAGAGAGCGAGAAGAGAGAAAAGATACAGTGCAGAAAAGCAAGAGAACCAGAGAAAATAAAAGAACAGAGAGGGGGAAGGGAGAGAGGGAGAAAATACAGAACGGAGAAAGAGGAAACTGAGAAGAAAAGCCTCACACCTCTGTTAATTAAGCAGAGAAGAGATGAGACCCGACGAGATCCAAGACAACAACTATGCAGCAGCCACCAGGTGACAAACATCAGAGGTGCTATTTTAAGGGCAGATCAGAGCGGAGCTCCTGCAAGCTGAGCCAGCTTCAGCTCCACCACACGAGCAATTAAAACAGCCTCAGAACAGCCAGAGAACTCCTGTCTCCTTCGGTCTCAAACTGTACAAACTGCACTGTTAAATTTAGAGGAGTGGAGACTTTTATTTCAGTAGCCTTTCATCATTATCAACGTCATCACTATCGCCATCATTATCAACATCACCATCAACACTATCACCATCATTACCATTATCCTTAACATCACCATCATCACCACCACCACATCATCATTATCCTTATCCTAATAATCATCACCATCACCATCCTTATCATCTTCATCACCAACATCATCATCAATACTATCACCATAATCACCGTTATTCTTAACATCACCATCATCACCACCACATCACCATTATCCTTATCCTAATAATCATTATCATTATCCTTAACATCACCATCACCACCACCACCACATCATCATTATCCTTATCCTAATAATCATCACCATCACCATCCTTATCATCATCATCACCAACATCATCATCAATACTATCACCATAATCACCGTTATTCTTAACATCACCATCATCACCACCACATCACCATTATCCTTATCCCAATAATCATTACCATACTTATCATCATCACCATCAACACTATGACCATCATCATCACCATTATCCTTAACATCACCATCATCACCACCACATCACCATTATCCTTATCCTAATAATCATCATCACCATCCTTATCATCATCATCACCAACATCATTAATACTATCACCATAATCACCATTATTCTTAACATCACCATCATCACCATTATCCTTATTCTAATAATCATCACCGTCCTTATCATCATCATCACCATCACCATCAACACTATGACCATCATCATCACCATTATTCTTAACATCATCATCATCACCACCACATCACCATTATTCTTATCCTAATAATCATCACCATACTTATCATCATCAGCATCATCAGCATCACCATCACATCACCATTATCCTTATCCTAATAATCATCACCATACTTATCATCATCATCATCATCATCATTATCACCATCAACACTATGACCATCATCATCACCATTATCCTTAACATCACCATCATCACCACCCCATCACCATTATCCTTATCCTAATAATCATCACCATTACCATGCTTATCATCACCATCATCATTATCAATACTATCACCATAATCACCATTATTCTTAACATCACCAACATCACCATTATCCTTATCCTAATAATCATCACTATCACCATCCTTATCGTCATCACCAACATCATCATCATTAATACTATCACCATAATCACCATTATTCTTAACATCACCATCATCACCATATCACCATTATCCTTATCCTAATAATCATCACCATCACCAACCTTATCAACATTATCACCAATATCATCATGATCACCATCACTTTTATTTTAGCAGCCTTCCAACTGTATCATCATCACCAATGCCATCATCACCATTATCATCATCACCATTATTATGATTATCATCAACACCATCACCATCATCATCACCATTATCATTATCACCACCATCATCACATCACCATCATGATCGACATCACTTTTATTTGAGCAGCCTTTCATTTTTATCACGGTCATCAACATCATCATCCTCACCACCATTATCATGATCATCTTAATCACCATCATCATCAACACCAATCACCATCATCCTCACCATTATCCTTATCATCACTACCATCATCATCATCATCATCATCATCATCTCTATCACCACCATCTTTACCATCGCACCATTATCATCAACTAAATATACATAAAATGTGTGTATCATACATTGCTCCGTGATAACTAAAAACTAACATTAGTAATAAGTCAACAATATATCAAACCATGATGATCAAACCACACACAATTTTGAGCTATTTATTCTTAAATTCCAAATAACTTCTGCAGCTGTAAAAATTAGAAAAGCTTGAAAAACTTCATTTGTGTTCATAATTTAATAAAAAAAATGTAAACCGTCATATATTTTATATTCATTACACGTAAAGTGACTTTAAAATATCCTTGATTTCAGAAGAACCAAAGGATAAGCTGGTGTCCCAATACTTTTGCCCATAGAATGTATGCTTGCTCAGTACAGGTGGAGCTCTTTGAGCTAGAAGGGAGAGGGCGAGGGTCCTGGGAGAAAATGAGAGCCTAAAAATGATATCAGCTGATGTCTCTAGGGCCCAGCACAATGCCACATTGATGGAGGATGACAGCTTCCTGTTTTAATTGCGGTAGATGCTGCTAGAGCTGGGCACCCAGGGGGACAGCGGCAGAGCTGACACAGATAGTCCCTAATGAGTATTAATCTAATCACGTACTGACACAAATAAGGCTCATAATCATGTAAAACCAGCAAAAACTCCTGACATTTGGGTAGAGAGTATTTGCGCCTTTTTACAATTACGCTGCTACACAGTTCACTTCAAAGTCGGGACAGTAAACAAACTATAACAGCAAATATTTACCTCATCTAGTGTAAAGAACGTCAGCGTTTTCATTAAAGAGAGAGCAGTCACTCCTCTGAGGTGGGCAGCAAGGTCAAATCTGTAATAATGCCTGATAGGACCTGGTATAATTTCCTGACTGAATCCAGCAGACACAGACTGGCACTCAGCAGAACAAGCACAAACAAACTGAAAAAATATATCCATCTGTCTCTTCAAACAAAGACTAGAGCTGTCCATACTGTGGTCTTCTCTGTGCTTCCTTACGGATGTGAAAGCTGGACAATAAAATATGAGATAAACTGGCATATATTTTAGATTCATTACATATAAAATGACATTTCAAACTTTTTTCTTGTAACACTGATCAGTTTGGCTTACAGGTCAATCTCTGAAAATTTGAATATCAGGTCTTCAGTTCAAAAAGTGAAACTCATATAGATTCATTACACACACGTTTATTTCAAGTCTTTATTTCTTTTAATGTTGATGATTTTGATTTTGGCCGACAGCCAATGAAAACCCAAAAGTCAGTATCTCAAAACATTAGAATATTATTAATTTTGTTAAATACATAAATGTTGTTCTACTGTATGTACAGTATATACACTCAGTACTTGGTTGAGGCTCCTTTTGCATGAATTATTGCATCAGTGCTGTGTGGC
>BRDA01006844.1:0-32500 GCA_036984385.1 Crenuchus spilurus
TATATATATATATCCATCCATCCATCCATTATCTTCTGCTTAATTTTGATCAGGGTTGTGGTGAGTCCCCCACCAGATCAATACAAACTATTCTAGCTGAGGCCAGGACTAGGTTGCCAATCCATTGCTGGGCACACACCCAAGCACAATTTAGAGTACCCAATTCACCTGACCAGCATGTTTTTGGACTGTGGGAGGAAACCAGAGACCCCGGAGGAAACCCACACAGACACGGGGAGAACACTGAAACTCCAAAGGGGACTTGAACCCAAGACCTCAGCACTGAGAGGCGAACGTGCTAACCACTAAGCCACCCATATGTTTGTGTTGTTTCCATTGTATGACAAATGTAGCAACTCAAAAGATTTTTTGCACAAAAAATGCAGAATATGCCACAGTTCTGTTGAACTTTCACTAAGAAAATGAACAAAAGACAACATGTTCAAGCATTTGCATAATACTACAGCTATTATACCAAACACTTGGACATGTGAGATGGTAATATTACTGAAAAATGGAAAGAACACTTAATGTAATGTGTTTATTGTAAGTTATGATGGTGCTGTGTGTGTCTTAATGATTAAATCAATAACATACAATATTGCACTTTACAGCAGAAAGCCAACAAGACCAACCCCAGCTCATTCTGCATGATTGGTCTTCTAATCTCTTCCAAGTTCGTTCCTTCATTCCTTCACGCAAGGGATGGTCAGAACCCCTTTCCCTGCTCCCCAACTCAGCAGTTGCCATAGCAATCGCCTGGCCAATAATAGCCCCTACATTTGCACCCTGAAGCCAAGAGAGGCAGATGAAAATACGCCTCCCCCCTTCCCCCCAGCGTACCTCATTCTGACAGAGAGATTACACTCTAATGTCCCTCACTCGCCCAGAATGGACTCCAGAATATAAACGTATTACCTGGACAGATAATGTTATGCAGGTTCTGTTCAGCAGACTTTGATTGGTGCCCGGTCGTATGGTTTTGGAAAAGGAAATCCATTGCAATTGGCTACATCAATCTGTCCAGGACACTGACCCATACAGTGGAACACATTTGCATTGTGTTACAATTGTGTAGATACTTCAGTTTATTGGTTGATCTGTTCATTTTCACAAATACATGTATATACCAATCAGCCACAATGTTAAAACTATCTACGTGTCCACTTTGTATGTACATGTAAAATATGTGTAAATCAACACTCTGCACACACTGTTAGCCTCCCCCTATTCTTCAATGGTACTATTTGGGTGTTGCATCTTTGTCAAGTGGTGTGTTAGTATGTGCTATGCTGTTATGCTGTGGGGTGAAAATAGTGTACCAAACAAACAGTCCACAGCATCCTGTGACCACCAATGAAGGACTAGAGGACCAACAAACTGTGCATCAACACATGAGCTCCTGTCTCTGACTTTACATCTACAAGGTAGGTGTGTCTAATAGAGTGGACAGTGAGCTAACACAGTGTTTACCATCTCCAGCTGCTCTGCTGTGTCTGATCCACTCTAACACATACTAACACACCACCACCACATCAGTGTCACTGCAGTGCTGAGAATGATCCATCACCCAAATAATACCTACACACACAGGGATTTGACCTCTGCTGTTATTCCATCTCATGAACACACACACACACACACGTACACTAGTGAGCACATACATTCCCATAATAGCCGGCAGTCCCACCCGCCATTATAACCATCACCTTCTGTCCAGGGTGCAGTTGTTGATTAGGTGTTTTGCTCAAACATCAGCTGGTACTGGGCACTGAACTGGTGACCTCTTCAGTCCCAACATACTTCTTTAACCTTCATTAGCAGCCACTCAGAATCAAGTTCATTTACATACACTGTCATGTCAGAATATTATGACAACTCCTCATTTGGAGTTAACTTGGCCTGAGACATGACAATGTGACAGGGTTTGCTGCATGTGAGCACGCCAGCCAGTTGTGGCAGAGTGCAAAACAATCATCATGGGCAAAGGATGGGCAAAGGGCATGATAACCCTTTGTACCAAGTGAAGCATGGTGGTGGAAGCATCTGAGAAACCGCTAACTTTGTGGGGAACGAGGGCTAGGGTGAGTAGTACATCAATCAACACATCACAGTGGACCAGTTAACCTCTATAATGAACACAGGAGCAATGAGGAAAGAGATCACAATTGAGTCATTCTGAGCAAAGGGTGGTTATTAGATAGATGGTCATAATGTTCTGATATGATTGTTAATAACAAAAACAGCTTGTTTCATTTTAGAGCAAGAAGAGAGTTTAGAATGTGGTCATATACATAAAATATGGCTCTTTTTGGTACAGAAAACCACAGAAATGTTATAAATAGACCTCAGTGAAAAACAATCATAAGCTGAAATCTAAAGGAAGTTTCTTTCCCTGTAGTCACAGATGTTAGCCTCTCTGTGCCTAAACATATTTCTCCCTCTTGCTTCCTGCATGCTGAGCGCACTATAATAAATCAATTTCTAAACAGTGAGAGACAGTGTGTGGAGAGAAACGTGATATGACAAGAGCAGAACACAAAGCTTCCCTGCTGTCCATCCCGTCCTAGCACACAGCACACAGGCCAGCCGCCGTCAAAGCCATTTTCCCTACCGAGCATCAACACAGAACAGAGGAGCATCAGAGGAACCTACCTTTCAACACATCTCCAACAATCAACATGAGGACACGACTTCTACCACAATCACATCTTAATAAATATTTCATCTAAGCTAAATATAGTTAATGAGCGGCATCTGTGGACATACATTTCCTGTCTGAATACTGTTCTAAATGAGCATTTAAGACTAGGCTGTTGCTGATGTTTTTTCCTTTTCCATGGTCGTTGATTACTGATTACTCTCAGGGCTCAACAAATTGATTAAGTGCTGCTTTAATAACATGTCTAACAGGGGGGTTTCATTTCAAAACATGTCAGTGTCTTTTTGCTTCAGCCTGCTAGTGTTGATTCTTGATTAACACTACCTCCTTGTATCTGCACACCTTTGCATCCTTTGGTCAAAACCCCCACATAGCAGGTATTATTTAGCTAGTGGATCATTCTCAGCACTGCAGTGACAGGGATGTGGTGGTGGTGTGTTAGTATGTGTTAGAGTGGATCAGACACAGCAGAGCAGCTGGAGATGGTAAACACTGTGTTAGCTCACTGTCCACTCTATTAGACACACCTACCTTGTAGATGTAAAGTCAGAGACAGGAGCTCATGTGTTGATGCACAGTTTGTTGGTCCTCTAGTCCTTCATTAGTGGTCACAGGATGCTGTTGGCTGGATAGTTTTGGTTGGTGCACTATTTTCACTCCAGCAGTGTCAGTGCAGTGCTGAAAATGATCCACCACCCAAATAATAGCTGCTCTTAAAGGAGGCTAACAAAGTATACAGAGAAACAAATGGACTACAGTCTGTAATTGTATAACTACATAACTAATTGCAACTCCTGCAATTGCAAGAAAAAGTATGTGAACCCTTTGAAAGAGGGTTAAGCAGTTATTAAATCCATAGGTTCACATACCTTTCCACCCTGCACGGTAAATGTTTACATGTTGCGAAAGTGTTCACATACTTTTTCTTGCAGCTGTATATGGTCAGTGGAGTTGATAAAATGGACGAGTGTAGGTGGTGTTAATGTCATACCTGTTCAGTGTATTGTTGCTGTTATAACACACAGGTGCTTGTTTACACTGTATGAATGTTTCATGATGATTGGACCAAAATGACTTGGAATAAAAGCTTTTTACATGACCGTTAAGAATCCTTCCTTCTCCATTAAAGCTATAGATTCAGAGATCTTCTCACATCTTACCAATTAAACACACACACACACATTATATATATAATACAGATAATATATATAAAGTGTGGTAAAAAGAACATAATTTCTTACCTTGCTCATATCTTGTGAGCTAGTCTGAAGAATAAAGTTTGGTTCTCCTCAGCCATCACAAGGATTTGTTACTTTCCAAGAGCAGCACACTTGATTTAACATAATGAAGTGATTAATCAAACCAGGTACTAGATGAGAAGTAGAAATTATACTCAGATGACAAAAGGTTTCAAAAGGGTTAAACACAGAGAACATGACTTACTCTATCATGTTATCTGTATTTGATGACAAAATGTATGACTAGATGACCGAGGAGAGAAAGGTTACATACAGTAACAGCATAAACATACAATGAGAGAGAGAGAGAGAGAGAGAGAGAGAGAGAGAGAGAGAGAGAGAGAGAGAGAGAGAGAGTGTGTGTGTGAGAGAGAGTGAGAGAGAGAGAGAGAGAGAGAGAGAGAGAGAGAGAGTGTGAGTGAGAGAGAGAAAGTGTGTGTGTGTGAGAGAGAGAGAGAGAGAAAGAACGAAAGAAAGAAAGAAAGAAAGAAAGAAAGAAAGATAGAGAAAGAGAAAGAAAGAAAAAGAGAGAAAGAAAGAGAGAGAGAGACAGTGGGAGAGAAATAGAGAGAGAAAGATTGAAAAAGAGAAAGAGAGATAGTGTGAGAGAGAGGGAGTGTGTGAGAGAGAGAAAGAAAGTGAGAGAGAGAGAGAAAGAGAGAGAGAGAGAAAGAGTGTTTGTGTGTATGTGTGAGAGAGAGAGAGAGAGAGAGAGAGAGAGAGAGAGAGAGAGAGAGAGAGAGAGAGAAATAAAAAAAAAAGAAAAAGAGAAAAAGACAGAGAGAGAGAGAGTGGGAGAGAAAGAGAGAGAGAAAGATTTTAAAAGAGAAAAAGAGAGTGAGAGAGAGAACGTGAGAAAGAAAAGAGAGAGAGAGAAAGGAAGGGAGAATTGAGAGAAAGATTGAAAAAGAGAAAGAGACAGTGAGAGAGAAAGAAAGAAAAAAGAGAGACAGTGAGAGAGAGGGAGGTAGGAGGGAAGAGAGAGAGAGAGAGAGAGAGAGAGAGAGAGAGGGAAAGAAGTCATGTTCCAAAGGGTTAACGAGAGGCCAGGTGAGGCAAGTGAAAGTGTGGACAGCTCATTTGGAGAAACAGGTGTGCTATCAGACCCCCTCCTCCTCCTCCTCCTCCTCTCTCTCTCTTTCTCTCTCTCTCTAATGAGCAACAGGGGGCAGGCAGAAAGCTGCAGTGACATATGATCCTGAAGCTTAATCAGTTTTCCTGCCATCGACACCCAGACTTCCTCGGCCACTTTTGATTGTTTCTGCTCACAGGCAAACAGGTGAGGACCAGAAACTTCTGGAAAGATTTCCCTTTGTGACCACACATGATTAATGCAGTCTGCCTTTCTGTCTTTCACATGAAAGAAGAAAACAGTGAAGAAAACATGACTCAGTAGAGCCCTCCAACATCAATTCCCTGGAGTGACATCACAGAAGAACCATCAGAGGAGATGCAAATACCAGAGACATGATAAGAAGAGGAGCATGGTCACTGGTTAGAGAATGAATGAGAAGGCTTGTAATGTTCAATATGGTGTCTGATTCATGTAACGTTGCATCCAACAAAAAGCCAATTAGTTTGCTGGTAAGGAAAAGCCCTGCCCCTTCATTATGCAGTAAAGCTTACATACAGCTATACATACTGTATGAGTTCCATTCAAAGCCTCATCTTGTACAGCTGGACTTGCAAAAATGGGTAAATGGTCATACTTTCCTATCACCCAGTGAGTGATACTCCTTTAATACTTTCACGTTTTCATTTCATGATCTCAAAGCAGACTAAAATACCCAACAGAACCTGAAACACGGTCAACTTCTAACATCTTTAAGGCATCTAGACAAAGTGTTTTTCCTCAAACTCTTCATCCAAGCCAAGAAGCTTTTAGGAAGGTTTATTTTTAAGAGAAAAGATCGTAAACCATGACAGCCATAGCACCTGCATGACATAAGCAAATTCCCTGAGGTTACACAGGCCTAGGTCTGGTTAGTACTTGGATGGGAAACCTCTGAAGAAAAGCTTGTGCTGGAAGTGGTGCTGTTCCTGTGTTTTTGTGGAGATCCCAATGCTGCACAATGTACTCTTCAAGGCTTCAAGGTAAAGAAAATGGTTCTATACTACTGCATGGTGAAAGCGTTCTTCAGATTGCAGAGGAAAGTGCTGTACATGGTTCTATATAGAACTTTTTTGAAAAGGGTTCTGCTATTGTTACAATGCCAGTCTTGTGATAATAGAGGAACCCTTTTTGGTGCTATACAAAACCATCTACAAGATGATCACCATCAATCTGAAGAACACTTTAGGTTCTGTGAGTGTTTCTTTACTAAAGAACCATTGAGGAACCATCTTCAGTGTATAAATGAGCCCATCTTTCAGATGACTGAGGCCCTGATTCTAAAAGAGGAGTGTTACCTTGATGGACTGGCTAAATTTCCCACTCCTGATCATCTCCATCTTCTGTGTATCCTCACCTCTGTCTAACAGTGTGGTGAGAGCTCTGCTGGACTGGTTGACATCACATTGTTCAGGTAGGTGCTGACTGTGAGAGGACTCTAATGTCTATCCCAAATGTCAAAGCGGTTTGAGCGTCTAGAAAAGCTCTACAGAGATGTAAGAGAAGCAGAGAGATGGATGAATGAAAATGTCTAATGAATGTACTTGGTTGGAGACGTTTTACAGATTCTGTATACCTTTATTTTTCTTACATTAACAAAAGCGCTTAAGAGAAGACTCACCACAGCCGGCAAGATTCCATTAACATCAGCAAAGACATCAGTAGGTTCCAGTATTCATGCAGAAAGTGTGGAGAACATGCCACATACAAAGCACATCTACACCCCCGTTCAACATTTTACAGCTACAGGTCACCACAATAAAAATAGTCTCCATTCACATGAAGTACAAACATCAGAGTAAACAGAGTCCAGCGTTTACATGTCGCAACAAACATGTGAATAAATCCATTTCTACATCAAGTATGTCGGATTGGCACTTTAGAAAACCTGTTCAAAACAGGAAGACTTGAGCATCAGCCGCTCAGTAAAAGAATCATTTCTGAGAAAAAGATTAAACATCTGCACTCAATGCTTAAATAGCTCTGAAACATGGAGGTTTTTATTAGGAAAAAAGAAAGAAAAATGATAAAAGCTCTACCAGGCAAAACCTTTTACCTCTTGTTTAATTAAGCAGCATTTCAGGACTTAATAACAAGGGATCATTTGCACTCTCTGCTGGCCTGATCATAGGCAAGGTCACTCTGTCTTTTCTGCAGGGAGATTTTAATGAGGTCTACCACTCTTACCACTGATATATCTACATTTATTACATCAAACGGTGAGCTAAAGCCATAGGACTTTCTCTACTGTTATCATAATATTCAAACATTAATAATGCATCAAGTAAAAGCACAATATTCAAACTAATGTACAGCATTTAAATTTGCATTAGCCAAAAATGATGGTGCTGCAATATTGCTTTTTATTATTTACTTTTATTTTCAGTGAAGATTATCGTAAACGTTTCTCACAACACATTATGAGCAGTCCAAACAACTATCAACTCTATCAAATTTCAACTAATCAGAATCATTATATACACAGTACAAAGTGTGGACACACCTTCTAGACATTCAGTGGTTTTCATGATTTACAAATGTTCTGCATTGTAGATTGATACTAAAGTCATCCAAACTATGAATAAATACATCTGTAATAATTTAGTAACCAAACAAGTAAACAAACCAGAATATGTTTATATTTTACATTCTTCACAGTAGACACTAGCTTTGATGCCAGCTTTCTTGGCATTTTCTCAGTCAGCTTTATGAGGTAGTGATGTATATGATCTTCTTTTGATGTCAGAGTGTGTTGATTAATGAAGAAAATCTGCCCCAACACTGTTCATGGTATGTTAAAAGATTTTATTGGAAAACAAAGAACAGGTTGGTTAACCAGGCTTTCCAACAAACCTGGATGAGATTCTTCTCCCCCGAAACATAGGAACATGTGATTTATATACCTCAAGAAACAAGCCATGCCCATATATCTCATATCACATATAAGATAAAGAGAATAAGACCCCATATTCTAATAAAGACCCTCCCATCACGTTTTTGAGAGGATTACGGCATAGATTTACACGTGACAGAGACCCCTCACGTTATAACAAATCACAACTGTATGAAACACATAGATACACATCTGGAAAAATTTTAGAGTATAGGAAAGGTTTTGCAGGAACAGCATAGAATATACCTCATATCCCCCCCTTCGAGGCATTTTTGCCTCGAAAACTAAGACAGTACATGTTTAGAGGTTTAACCAATAACAGTTCTTACAACTGCACAACCTCAATGATTTTTCAATTTTTAATTTATGGAGTGCGAGAGCGAAAAAAAACTGCCAGGCAGCCATCTTTCTTTTTCCATACATCACTTTTGGCAGGAAAAATTCTGTCACGATCCCTCTGCCCCAGGCGATCACATATAGTACTCCAATCCAATTTCAAAATTAAAACATTTTAACAAAGAATAAGAATTTGGGTAAATACATATGGAAAACTCAGAAATAAAATACAAATGTCTGCCTTCCAGCTGGTCAACCCATCGGACTTTCCAGCAGACCTCGCCTTACTTAAAATCCATGTCCCTCAACATCAAAAAGAAACAAAACACCTGATTTCCCAATGTATTTATCACCCAAATGATTATAACAAAAGAAATGTTATTTGTGTAAATATTGCTCATGTTCTAAACTACTCAGATTATTATGTATTATTATGTCTTATCATTATCCTGTAATGTTCTTTTATTAATAACACAGATTACCATATAATAAACAAAATCTACTTATTATGTAAGTATTTTTAGACATGGGAATGCATCACTCGTTGATTCTCATCAGCGTTGATTCTCAGCACACTGTCAATGTTGTGCTGGTCCCAGGCATTTGTAGCTCAATGTTCTTATGAAAAGTCTTTCAGTCCATTTTTATTGTCCTTGTGTAGGTGTATGAACTCCTTTGGAACCTCAGGTTCCCTGTTCAATCAACCATCCTTACAATGGTTTTCCCCAATACCACAAGGATAAAAGAAAACACAAACCAGTATCTTTGCAAATCAACAGATATAAATTTAAACATCAAAAACATATATAAGTAAAACAAAGTAAAATGAGATAAGTAAAATATAAGTATGTAAATGTAAAATGAGAAGTATAAGTAAAATGAGATTCATAATATACTGTATTTAATATAGCTTCAAGTTATATAACCTTTCCACATTTCCCCCTATAATTATACTCTTCTTATAGTAAGCATAATTGGTTTTAGGAAACTTGGAAGAAATGTTTAAGACTAAAATGAAGATAAATGATTAAAATGGATCTCTCTCCACCACTTCTGTGTCTATCATCTCATCTTCGTCATTGTCCTTGTCAGTCCTACTTATTAATGGCATCTGAGTTTGATCCCCAGGCATCACCACTCCTACCCATCTCAATATCATTGCCTTTGCAAAAGTTAACAGCAATGTACAGAAGCAAAACATTTTGCACAATGATAAAACAACTGATACCAAAATCTGAACCAACATTGCTCCCATTGGCCCCAATTTATCTCGCAACCAAGCATTAGCAGACCGTCCAGCTCCTTCTGATGGACCAAATGCATCCCTTATGTGCTTCAATGCATCTATGACACTGGTTGTCAGAGCTATCAGGAATCAGAGTATAACAGGCATCTCCTGTTAAATTCAGAGCTACACATAAGCCACCTTGTTTGGCTAAAATATAGTCAAGAGCCATGTCATGTTTCAGTAACGTCAGTCTATGACTTTTTTGAGTTTCATTTGAAAAATCCTGTAGAGTGTAGGTCATATTATCTACATGATCTGCTAAAAATGTTACACCATACCATGGAAATATTCCTATTCTCCACTTTTCTCCTAAACTTATCCTCCAATGATAGGCCTCTAAATTGTGAAATTGTGCCATTTCTCTTTTCTATCTGCTTCCTACAGTAGCATTTGGTTGAAGCTCCTTAGGGGCTTCACCCTTCTAGATGGTAAAAACTTCATATGGAAGCTTCAATGTTGCCATGTAATAGCACCCTGTCCATCCATATGGTAGAAATAAATATGCTTTGTCACCACAGACCCACCAAATGTCCTTGAAATTTCCTATAGTGACATTTCCTGGCAAAATCTGATTCCGCACCATCACAATTTTGCTCATCCTGGTATGTGGTATATGAAAAATCACTTTATACAAATCATCATTAGTCTTATGTTCATGCTCCCCCAAGTCCATCATATAATCATTGTAGTCTAATATACCCATAAACATCCCAGACCCTTTGTGAATATCATTAGCACAAAAACAATCTTTAGCCTTCACTGGGCTGACTATCATCGCATCAGGAATTGCTGTTTTCATATTCTCACCTTGATCAGCACATCATCTGCTGACTGCTGTTGATATTACAACCATGACAATGCATAAGATTGAGATGCAAGATCTAATGGCTCTGGTACCGTTTCTAAAACTGAAGGCCATGTGCCTGGTGTTGGAACTTTCACCAAGCATGGACAATTCATTTGTGTAACTGATCTTACCGAATGATTTAACTGCTGGAACCATAAGTTCCCTCCTGCCCATGGGTCCGCGATTTGTAATACCGAGGAATCAAAACCATATGCTCTCCACTAGGTTTCTCTCTTATATAATGCATGATAACCGTCAGTCATGTCTTTAGGTGACCAGTCTAAGTCATAAAACTCTTCTTCTTCTAATATAGCTTTCTGAGTTGGCACAAATGAATCTATGTCATTCTCTTCCTCCACCTGTTCTCTAATTTCTGTCACCATATTAATGATATTTTCCTCTTTCAAAGTTGCAGTTATGTTAATATCCTTCATTAAGCTAGTAGAATTTGTAATTGTCTCTGGAATTAAGGTAGTCAATTCCATCTGTGTATTATTTACTTTTGGATTGGTTGCTATGATGACTTCTTCCAAAACACTTCTAGCAACAGTAACATGTTCAATGGGTTTTCAGTCCTTTATCTTAAATACCACTTTACGAGTCAGATAAGTGTCTATCCACCTATTTTCAGCTGGGACAAATCCTAATACTGGGTCAAAATAAGTGCATGTGTATTCGCCTTGATCTTCCAATGTAATATTTTGCATAGAAAGTGAACAATCATCCTTAACTTTAAATGGTCTCACCACATTAACCAAGATATACTTCCTCTGTCTATGAGGCAAAGTATCTACCTCAGGTCCTTCTAATATCACATCTTCACCACGATTATTTTTCCACATAAGAGGACTAGTGCCCATAACATTAAATCTTGTACACTGACAGGGAAGAATAACTGCTTTTCCTAACCTAGCACTAAAAATTGTCCTTGATGGATCTGGTGTTGTCAAAGTCATCTGTGGTGCCAATGTAGTTACAGTAAAAGTGACACATTGTTACCCTTAGTAACTCTTCTTCTCCTCTTCTTTGGCATCCGTCTGTCTCGGGAGACAATGGTGTAGTTAGGGTGACTGTGGAGTCCAACTCGTGAGTGGCAGTCTCTGCCGCACCTGGTGCAGGCATGATGTGTAGGCTGCTGGGGCTGGTGTTGGCGCGCTTTCTGCCTAGCTCTCTTGTCAGTGGCGGCTGAGTTCCACGCTGCCTCTGAGGCTTTGGTACCTTGCTTGACAGCGAGTCGCCAAGCAGGGCGGTCATCCGCTTGGCTCTCCCACATCTGGACATCAATGCCGCACTTCTGCATGTCGCTCTTGCAGACATCCTTGTAGCGCAGTTTTGGGCGCCCTGCCGTCCGGGAGCCTTCTGCCAGATCGACGTAGAGGAGGTCTTTGGGGATGCAGCCTGTGTCCATCCGCCTGACGCTCATGCCTCGTGTAGGTGGTCCATGACTCGCTGCCGTAGAGAAGAGTACTGAGCACGCAGGCCTGGTAGACGCACATCTTGGTCTTCTCAGTGAGGCTGGAGTTGTGCCATACTCGCTGGTTCAGTTTGGCTGTGACTGCTGCCGCCTTGGCAATTCTGCTGTTAATCTCAGCTTCGATGGACAGTGTGCTGGAAATGGTGAACCCAAGGTAGGTGAAGTTGTCAACTACATCCAGGATGTATCCGTTAATTGTGATTGTTGGTGGAAGCTCGGTGCCCTGTGCCATGACGTGGGTCTTCTTTAGGCTGATGGTCAGACCAAACTCCTTGCAGACGAGGGAGAGGCGACTGACAAGCTGCTGGAGACCACCTTCTGTGTGTGATGTCAAGGCTGCATCATCCGCAAAGAGCATCTCATGAATGAGCACTTCGGTGACTTTAGTCTTGGCGGGGAGGCGGGCAATGTTGAGAAGTTTGCCGTCAGACCTGGTGTGGATGTAGACACCCTTGCTGCAGTCTTGGAAGGCATACTGGGGCAGCATGGAGAAGAAAATGCCGAACAGTGTCGGCGCAAGGACGCAGCCTTGTTTCACTCCACTGCTGACTGGGAAGGCCTCAGACGTTGTGCCATTGTTGGAGACCGTGCTGTGCATGTTCTCATGAAATGACGTAACCACTGCAAGGAGGTGTGGGAGGCAACCTATCTTCCGCAAGAGGTTGAAGAGTCCGCTTCGGCTGACCAGACTGAATGTCTTTGTCAGATCGATGAAAGTGATGTAGAGTGGCATCTGCTGCTCACGACACTTCTCCTGCAGCTGGCGTAGTGAGAAGATCATGTCCACTGTTGATCGGCCAGCCCTGAAGCCACACTAGAACTACAGTAGCCTGGGTGGTGTGATATGGAGGGTCAGCTGTCGCCCAAGCAGCAAACCCCCCCTCTCCATGCAGCTGGCGATTCCAGGGGAATGGCAGAGTCGATACAGCTTGGCTCCAACTGCGCCGCAGGAGTTGCTGATGATGACGTTACAGTGTCAGGCTGCCTTAGGGACTCCAGCTCCGGATTTTCTATAGGGGTTTACTCCCTTAGCCTTCCCATGAGTGGGTATGCTGCAAGGCAGCGGAGGTTTGAAATAAGAGTTTTCCTTCTCCTAGATGAGCTACCAACCAAGGCTGACGAGCCCCATCTGCCCGGAGCCCTTAGTAACATTCACTGCTAAAAGAGTAGAATTGCCTAAAGTCTCTTCATCCCTAGTGATTGAAATGGTTTGGTTTAACTCTTTTCCTAACCGGTCTCGATCTTACTTGACTAACTGAGTCTCTGGATTCTCCTGAAGTGAACTCACACCCCTTGTTGACCTTGGGCTCTGCTGTTTCTGGGACATATTGAAAGTCCACTTCTCTGAATTGTCCTTCCTGTGTATTAACTGCAAGGTTATCACCGTCATCACCAAAGATGTGCACAAAATTATCAACATTTTCTTCCACATTTCCTTCCAGCTCTTTTGAGCCTTCAACATCTTAGCTCTGAAGGTGTATCAACTCTTCCTCTGGTGTTTTATCACAGTGTGATGAATGATACCATGTTGGAGACCCTTTAACTTGAACTGCAGTCCCAGTACAACGAGCAACTTCAAATGGTCCTTCACGGCGTTCGTTATACCACTTTCTCCTGAATACCTTCACAAATACCTTGTCTCCAGGTTGGGCTGTGTTCCTCTTTTGTATATCCAGTCTCTCCTGCACCTCTTCCCTTCTTTGCCTGTTAGAGATGTATGTGGATATTCTTTTATGCAAATTAGACATATATGTAACGTACGCCTTCATTTCATCTTCCAGAAGTGCTAAACTTGGACCTTCCCACTTGTACGCAAACAAGGCGTTGGCATTTGCCTTCCCATAGCCAACTCATGAGGTGTCATATGCAAATCCCGCAGCTCACTTGAGCGACACACCATTAATGCTAATGGAAGTGCTGCTATCCAGTGCTGCTGTATGTTGACACATCTTAAGGATAGGATTTTTCAGAATCCCATTCATTTTTTTCACAAATTCCTTGGCTTTGTGGGTGATGGACTGAATCTAAGTGTTGTTTAATACCTAGTTTTTGCAGAATAAATTTCACTGTTTTATCCACAAATTCTTTTCCATAATCTGATGATATTCGATCTGGAATTCCCCATCTACTTATTACCTCTTTACACAAAAAGTTTGCCACAGACTGAGCATCCTTTCTCTTAGTTGGACAAGCCTCTGGCCATCTTAAAAATCTGTCCACCACCACAAGTATATATCTTTTTCCTTCAACTGGTTTTATCATGTCAACAAAATCCACCACTAGTTCACCCATAGGACCTCTTGGAGTTGGAATGTAACCAGGAGGAACTGTTATGCCCCTTCGAACATTGTTTTTCAAACAGATAGTACATTTGCCTATTGCATGGTCAACCTGTTCAAACAAGTATGGTGCCCAAAAACCATATTCTTTAGTGATCTTTCTCCTAACTTCCCCCCTTGCTACATGAGCTGTCCCATGCGCTTCTTGAATCATTATTCACAACAGATCTGAAGGTGCTATTATCAGTCCTTCATGATTTCTCCAAAGACCAGTAGAGTCTTGAGTGGCACCTCGTTCTATCCATAACTGTTTGTATATTTCAGAAACAGTTTCCTGCATTAAAGTCACATCCCTAAGTGTAATTCTGTTCTCTAAGTTCACTTCATGAGTGACTAGAAAAACTTTACCCAATTTATTTGCTCCTGTTACTGCCTTTGCAGCTTTGTCAGCCACCTTATTGCCTTGTGTGACCTTTGACATATCTGCATTATGTGCTGCACATTTAGCTATTGCTATTTCTTTAGGCTTCATCATGGCATGCAACAGTTTCATTATCTGAGTGTGATGCTGTATTGGAGAACCATCTGTTTTCTTAAATCCTCGATTCTTCCACACTGATCCAAACAAATGACACACATTATGTGCATAGGCAGAGTCAGTGTATATGGTCACCCGTTTACCCTCTGCCAACAAACATGCTTCAGTTAACCCCACAAGTTCTGCAAGTTGCGCAGACGCAAGTGCAACAACAAATCCAGTTCCTTGGGCCTTCACCACTGCATATCCTGCACTTAGTTTATCTCCCACACAATAGCAGGGCCCATCAGTCCAATACTCTAGGTCTGCTTCACGCAATGGAAGAGCCTGCAGGTCTGATCTAAGCCTTGAATACTTTTCAGCTTCTTGTACACAATCATGTGGTTCACATCCTCTGGAGTTGGAAAACTTTCAGCTGGATTTATTGTGACACACCTTGCCAGAGTGACATCTTCCTGCTCTAAAAGCCTATGATAGTCTCTAAGCCAAGGCATAGTTAATGTGTATTTGCCATAGTTTAAAATTTTCCTGAGACTATGATGAGTAAGGATTGTCACTGGATAAGCCATTGTGACAGATGAGGCTTTTTCATACATCAGGAAAACTCCCACCATTGCTCAATAACACCTTGGTAACCCCAATTCTACATCTGAATAAGCTGTAGAATAGTATGAAATAGGCTGAGGATTTGTTCCTGTTCCTGTTGGCTGACAGAGAACTGCACATTCATATTAGCCTCCAGTAGAAGTTGACACATATATCAACATTTTTTTTAAATAATCTGGAAGTGCTAATGCAGGAGCTTCCTGCTACCTCTGTTTGATTGTCTCAAATGCTAGAAGACCATCATGTGTCCAAGTAAAATTACAATGAAGTTGAGCATTGCCTATGTCTTTGATCATAGCTCTTAATGGCCCTGTTAAACTAGCATAATCCTCTATCCATGCTGAGGAATAACCTGCTATACTAAGGAATGTCATCACTCTGACTGTTCCGGGCTTTGGAACCTTACAAATGGCTTCTAACTGGCTGTCAGAAATGCTTCTGTGTCCATGTGTTATTGTCTGACTCAAATAAACCACTTTCTCTTGACAATATTGTAATTTCTTTTGAGAAACTTTATGTCCCTTCTCTGCCAGTACTTTTAGCATGCTAATTGAGTTTTTATGACATGTCTACTCATCTGGCGAGCAAATGATAATATCATCCACATACTGGATAACCGTGCTTTTTAATGTCTGTTCTATCCCTGCCAAATCACCCTTCAGTACTTTATTAAAAATGTGAGGACTATGTTTGAATCCCTGGGGTAACTTCTGGTACTCATAAAACTGTCCTTTGTATGAAAATCCAAATAAACCCTGACTTTCTACACTAAGTGGAATGCTAAAAAATGCACCACACAAGTCTAACACTGTGAAATGTGTTGCTTCTGGAGGAATTTGGGTTAACAGAGTATGTGGATCTGGCACTTCAGCTACTACTTCATTTACTGCTCTCAAATCATGTACCAGGCGATAGGACCCATCTGGCTTCTTGACAGGTAACAAAGGTGTGTTACTTTGAAGATTTTGAGTTATCAAGACATTTGCTTTCAATAGTCCTTCAATTTGTGGTTCAATCCCTCTGATTGCCTCTTCTTTCAATGGATACTGATTCTTCCAAGGAGGTTTGGCTCCTGGTATGAGTTCAACTTTCACTGGTTGAGCTGATTTCACTGAAGATGAAGTCCAATATCAGTACTATGTTGAGACCATAGGCATTCTGGAACTTGTTGCAGTCTCTCCTCTGTCTTGGAGTTTGAGTCTATCTTAGCACTGCAGATTGATTCATTTGTCATTAGTGCTGTTTGTGGCTGTCCTTGTCCTTGAGCAGTGATCATAATCTTAAGAAATTTTTTATCTTCACTCCTCCAGATGGCAAGATTTTCTTTCATTGGCGCAAAAATGGCTTTTTCTGCTTCAGCCATCATTTCTCCTACATCCTTCTGCTTATACTCTTCAGACACCAACAAGGTCACATGTGGTACACTCTTTTGAATGTCAAACTCTTTGTCCAAGTAATCATCTCTGTCCACCTTCATTGCTGCTCCTTGTGGTCCCAAGATTATGCAACACGATCTGAGTTTAATTTGCTTTGGTTGATGACTTAACCATTCGTGTGAGTTTGATTTAGTAGCATCCTTGAAATAATTGAGCGTGCAGTGTAATGGGTACTCTGGAAGTCTTGCATCAGGCATGTTTGCTATAATGAACTCTTCCCATAGCTTAGCTGGTTCCAAAAACTCAGCGCTGAGATTTCCAATCCAAAATACTGAAGAAACTTCAGTTTCTAGATTCATCATCAACTGGTTGGCAATGTCACTTGGTATTTCCACCAGACAGCCATCTGGAGTACACTTTATTCCTCTCCAAGTCTGAATTTGACCAAAGGCTGTCTGTGGATGGAAAATGACTGGAATCCCAGTTAAAGGTTGAAACAGTTGAGGTTGAACTTGATTTGGCAGCATTTGTGGTGTCGGCTGATTTTACTGAGGCTGACTCTGAATAACCACTGCCTGCTTTTTCTCCTTTTTATTATCCACCAATTGTATTTGATTCAATTTTCTAAGAATCTCTTGATCTTGTTCCTTCTGATCATGTTCTTTCTTCCTGTAAAGTTCCACTTGGTGAGCAATATGGTCTGTGTAGACCAGAGGTGGGAGTAAGTCCCTCATGTGCAAGTCACAAGCAAGTCTCAAGTCATTGCCTTCAAGTCTCAAGTAAGTAAGTCCCAAGTCACTGTGGTGAGAACCAAGCAAGTCAAGTCGAGTCCCTGCTATAAGTCAAGCAAGTCACAAGTCAAGTCATACAAATATGGTCTGATCTACCCCACCTTCCACATTAAAATCAATATAGACGATCGTATACAAATTGAGTTTTATTTCAACATAAACTAAACCTATTAAACATCAAATATACCTCAAAAATCCAATTACATAACTTACTTAATGGCTTACTTCCCCCATCAAGAGGGTCACACCATTTCTCCATAACCTATTAATGCATCTCTCGAAGGTGCTTCTTAATGAACATTTCTGAGCACAAAAAAGTATTACATCAACTGAATAGTAGATAAAATAAAAATAAGTATATAAAAATAAATAAAAACATATTGCCTGAAATGTAAACCTGTTACCTATAAAACAATGTCTGAAATGTTAATATTACAAACATTACATCAAACCATGAAAACATTCACATAATGTTTTTAGTATGCCACATACTATTCATGCTATTTTGTCCGGTTCATATCCACACTAGCTAACATCTCTGCCACAACATAAAATAAATATTTAACTTTAGCATAACTGTCAAATTTAAGCAATCTTATCTTTACATATGCTAGATGTCAAGGCTGCTAGACAGTGTAGATATGAACAGAACAAAATAACAACAATAGCATGTGGCATACAAAAACCACGTGTTTTTTATTTTTTAAATGTATTTTTTTAATTATTTTTTGTATACATTTTGTGTGTTTATTTTGTATACATTTGGTCTGGTTAGGTTTGTTTTCACACTGCATTTTTGCGAGCGCTCAAAAGACTTTTATTATGACACACCCACGTATTGTCGTCATCACTTACGTGGTGTGTGTCTTCCTACACTCGACACCGATTGGTTTGTAGAAGGACGTGCGGCTGACATGTTTAAATACTTTTATATTCCGCTGCCACAGTATTTAATTTAGGTTGCTTTGTCATCCTGTTATATAATTTCTCTCTCATTATCTCAGAAAATAAGCTGCACGTTTCAGTATTTTGTGCCAAAAACCAAAATTATATTAAACATTTGGTCTCCCCCTCACTCCATGTGCTACCACGGCTCGTTATTGCTGCTGTTTAACGTTCTACGTGCTGCATGCACTGTAAAGTAAGCCAGTCATGCTTCAAAATAAAATCTTCTAACGTAATCTAACTTTGTTTTTAAATTGCAAATATTTAAATAAAAAATCAAGTGTTTTCGAGTAATCTGTCTCAAGTCAAGTCTCAAGTCAAAGACCAAGTCAAAGTCAAGTCAAGTCGTTCACCAGCGTTAGTCAAGCAAGTCTCGAGTCCTCAAAATTCTGACTCGAGTCTGACTCGAGTCAAGTCATGAGACTCGAGTCCCCCACCTCTAGTGTAGACACCCTTCTCAATGTTTCCAAGACCAACTACCACTGACAGTTACAGCTCAATGGAAGAGGCAACCCCTTCTGTATTTTGCCTTTTAAAATTGACTGCTCCATTTGATTCACATCTGGGTCATGTCCTGTGATGTTTCTCCACACTTGATGGGCTCTTGAAACGTAGGCTCTTGGATGTTCTTTCTGTCCCAGCGGTTCAATAAGAATATTATCAGGATGTACATTTGTTGGAAATGTATCTCTCAATGCTCTCCATATTATTCCTCTATTTGCAGAAAACAGCTCTGAATCATATGCAGCCATCTCCACATAACGATGCAGTCCAGCTTTCAGTAGAATCTCTTCCATGGCTGGAACCCCCAAGAGATTAGCCAAAAGTCTCTTAATGTTTCCTATGGCAGGATGTGTTCCCACCATAATCTCTTCTAGTTTTGAAATACAAGGATGTGCACCATCTTGAAGAGTAGGCAACTTTTCCAGAATGTCAGTCATGTCTGTATTCTGCCAAGGTTTGTACTCAAAATGTTTTCCACGTATGACCACTGGACACATCTTCTCTGGTGTTTTCCTTCTTCTTAAACGTAATGCATACTTTCTTGAATCTTCCTTTAGCAATTCTTTCTTTTGAGGCTGTAGCTCCTTTATTTGACTTTCCAATGCATTTTGGCTCTTTGTGCTACTAGCTTCATCCAGGTATGAGAGACATTCTTCTATACTTCTCTCAATCCGTCGTAAAGCTTTCTGTCTGTCTTCCTCCAATCTTGTGCTTGATGTCACAGGAAGAAAACTTCTTGAAGACAGAAAATCCTTGTTTTCTAAATCTACATTACTGTCTTCACTTTCACTTTCATCCTTGAAGTCAATCTTCTTTACTGACCCTCCGTTCCTTTCCGCTCTAAGCATTATCCGTCTGACTGCAGGGTCATATCCTCCAGATCACTCTGATCATCACTTCCATGATCAATCTTCCTCCTTCGTTTTCAACTGTATTGTTTTCTTCTTAGTGCTTGGGAACATTTTGATGGTTGTCTCTGCTTGCCCCATTTATATTATTCTATCATCTTCATTTGTGATGAGATAGTTACCCTCCTGACTGATCACTGGATCCACATTTAAAAAAGGTACATTGATTTCTGCCATCTGCTGGTTTATCTGTTCAGTATTTTGTTTAATCTGTTCAACAATTCTGTCTTGTTTGTCTTTTCAGGATTTAATGCATTTCTGTCCTTCATCTTCAAACAGCTGAAGAACACCAAGTTCTACTCGTCGTTTTTCTTTATGTTTTTCACCCTTCCTACCACTCTTCTGGCTGGCTTTGTAGGATGACACAAGTACTTGCATTGTTTTGATTACATCTTAAAGGTCCCTTCCACTGGCCATGGTTGTTCAATGTCAGGCCAACGCTTATGCCACTTTTCCAAAACCTTTGGGATGCCTTTAATTAAAGGATTATTCTTCTGTACTACATCTAGCGGAGTCATCATTTTTGTGGTCTTAATGTCCTTTTCTGACATTTTAATGGCTTTCTTATGTTACTTCAAACTATTTTTACTTTCTCCCCCACCCTTTTTTTATATAATTTTAAAATTATTTTTACATTATTTTTTTTTACCTTCAGTTCAGACCAAGTGTGTACTTTAACCAGATAGTAATTTGCCAACTTCAGAAGAATCAAACCTCTTATTAATGCTATGTATTTCACAGCACTCAAAAATTCACTTGTAGTATTGGCTGATCACATAAAGTCAAAATATGAATGAAAATGCCTAAGATAAGAGTATTCACAATATTCAAAACAGATCAGAATAAACTGCAGACAAATACGCTCACCTCAGTCACCCTCTACAGAAGCAGAAGAGAAGCCAAAAACTGGTATAGTGAGTAAAAAAGTGGTCAGTCTGTGTCAACTTTGTGGTAGGGAATCAGCTAATGGGTGTACTTCATTAGACTCACATTAAAATGTGTATAACACATTAATTGCAGGAATAAATGGATAAAGTTTGTACTGGCCTGATTTTTTGCAGGCGAGCTCAGTTGTTGTTGGTTCACTGCCAACTCTTCCAGCTCTCTGCTTGCGGCCAACTCCCCTTTCTGTTTTCTTCTCTCCTCACGTTCTCTCTCGCAGAGAAAAGACATAAGTTTGTAAAATGTTTCTCTTTACCAATATATTACATATGTTTCTTTGTTTGACTAATGTAGGATTAAGCACCAAACTATCATTAATATCAAGCTATGTCTTACCTTGGGAGCTCATTATGTTTGTTAACTATGCCAAAAGTCCCTTGAACAAAGTTCAATAATTGTTCGGGCTCATATTGTGTTCTTTAGAATCTAAAAAATGTCTCACAAAGAAGAGCTCATATCGTTTTTTAAGGAAAGTCGGCAAAGAGTTTGGTAGGGGTAGACAAAGGATGGGTGTAACCCTAAGTCACACTCACACACACACACACACACACACACCATATGGTTCAATGCACCTCTGCATAAGTGGGGGCCAGCCCCCCTTCTTTTCACCAAAGCAGACAGTTTAAAAAAGTGAGAGCTCTCTTTCTGCTTTTGAGGGACTAGTCCGCTAGCTTCCAAAAACTCAATGCCCTTCCTTTTACAGTGAGGAAAATAAGTATTTGAACACCATGCCAATTTGCAAGTTCTCCCACTTAGAAATCATGGAGGGGTCTGAAATGTTCATCTTAGGTGCATGTCCACTGTGAGAGAGAATCTAAAAGAAAAAATCCAGAAATCACAATGTATGATTTTTTTAATCATTTATTTGTGTGTTACTGCTGCAAATAAGTATTTGAACATCTGTGAAAATCAATGTTAATATTTGGTACAGTAGTATTGCGAGATTTTGGGGAACAACCTCCTTCCCTCAGTTAGAGCATTGAAGATGGGTCGTGGCTGGGTCTTCCAACATGACAATGACCCAAAGCACACAGCCAGGATAACCAAGGAGTGGCTCCGTAAGAAGCATATCAAGGTTCTGGAGTGGCCTAGCCAGTCTCCAGACCTAAACCCTATAGAACATCTTTGGAGGGAGCTCAAACTCAGTGTTTCTCAGTGACAGCCCAGAAACCTGGCTGATCTGGAGAAGATCTGTGTGGAGGAATGGGCCACAATCCCTGCTGCAGTGTGTGCAAACCTGTTGAAAAACTACAGGAAACGTTTGACCTCTGTAAAGGCTACTGTACCAAACATTAACACTGATTTTCACAGGTGTTCAGATTTGCAGCAGTAACACACAAATAAATTATTAAAAAATCATACATTGTGATTTCTGGATTGTTTCTTTTAGATTATGTCTCCCACAGTGGACATGCAGCTAAGATGAACATTTCAGATCCCTCCATGATTTCTAAGTGGGAGAACTTGCAAATTCGCAGAGTGTTCAAATACTTATTTTCCTCACTGTAGCAGGACTAGCCGTCGACTACTAAACTCCTAATCCACTTAATAAATAACTGTTCTTCCTTTATTCTCTACTTTGAGAATATTTTTTAACTAACTTTAACTTTTTCACTTCAATTTAAGCTGTTTTTATTCTAATTGTCCAGAATTTCTGATCATTAACACACGTGTCTTACATGTCTCAAGGGTTAAAGGGCCCAACCCCATTCAAATGCACAACGCATATAAACGAGTAAAATTGACAGTAACACTATCTTTAACCTTTCCAGTTACTATGTCCTAGTAAACCTCTATATGCAAAAATATATAAATAATAATTTATAACAGATTATCTTCAATAACAACACACATCAAACATACATTTTGTCTTTTTATGGTGCAATACTCAGCAACTCTCATGACATATCCCGGCCCACATAGAGAAGAAAAAAAGGTACTTACTTTTTTCTTCTTCAAGGAGCTGTCACAAAAGCAGCTGAGGATTCCACACATACCCCTTTCGCAGCGCCATTACTTTTCCGATGTATACGATCTTCTTATGATGTCAGAGTGTGTTGATTAATAAAGAAAATCTGCCCCAACACTGTTCATGAGATGTTAAAAGATTTTATTGGAAAATAAAGAACAGGTTGGTTAACCAGGCTTTCCATTGAACCTGGGAGAGAGTGTGGTCAGATTCTTCTCCCCGAAACAAAGGAACATGTGATTTATATACCTCAAGAAACAAGCCATGCGCATATATCTCATATCACATATAAGATAAAGAGAATAAGACCCCATATTCTAATAAAGACCCTCCCATCACGTTTTTGAGAGGATTACGGCATAGATTTACACGTGACAGAGACCCCTCACGTTATAACAAATCACAACTGTATGAAACACATAGATACACATCTGGAAAGATTTTAGAGTATAGGAAAGGTTTTGCAGGCACAGCATAGAATATACCTCAGTAGTCACCTGGAATGACCTTCAGTTAACAGCTGTGTCTTGTCAAGAGTTCATGACTTGCATTTCTTGCTCCCTTAATGTGTTTGAGACATCAGTTGTGTGTCTACTTTGAAGAATCTAAAATCTAAATCATATTTTGGCTTGTTTAACACTTTTAACTTTACTACATGAATGTGTTCCTTCATAGTCTGGATGACTTCAGTGTTTATTTATAATGTAGGAAAAAATAAATTCTCATTGAATCAGGTGTGTCCAAACTTGTGACTGGTAATTATATATACATGTGTGTTATTCTGTTATTTATTTTACACAATTCCTCCCCAGTGTAGTGGTAGCCAATCGACCCACACATCCACTAAGATTCTCCCAGTCACTTGTAATGTCCCTGACTCAAGGTGATGGCCTCCTATGATGCATGTGAAGTCACCACCATCTTTTCCAACTGCTGCCAATACACTGTCACTGAGCAGCCAACACACTCTGAGGAAAGTGTAGGATCCCCAGCTCTGATGGATCAGCGGACAGAAACCTGAGCCAGCAGACATTACATGGTAGAGGTACATGACACCATCTACCCAGCCAGAGAGAGCACGGCCAGTTTTCTTGGGCCCTGGCTGTTGATTGCAAGCAGCATGACCAGGATTCAAACTCACAATCCTCTGATCATAGTGTCAGTGTCTTAGACCACTGAGCCACTCAGGGCCGTAATTATTTTTTAAATTAATAAATAAAACCATGTGGGCAGCACCAAACATTTCTCCAGGGTCTTTGTATTTTAGTTCCTGAGAATTTGGCTGTTTGAAACCAACTTTTCAATCAAATTATTCATTTTTTTTAAGAAAAATGTATTACTGAAATCTACCTGCCAAATAACACACAGCTACACAACTGCAGTAGCACTTAAATGCTTGGCCTTTCAATTCAAGTTCACTTGACTCATTTCATTTAAGTGCCCAAGCAAACATTCCGGAAATTAACATTATTTGTAAGCTAAAGAGTCCATAAAAGGTCAAGAGTCTACTTTAATGCTCTTCAGTCTAGTGTAATAAAACATTCATGGAACATAACCGATAGTCCAGTCTGAGCTGACCACAACACTGCAGACCTTCTCCCTCCTCAGTAAGGCTTCTGGGTCTCTCACGAAAAAATATTTCACAAGAGTGAGAACATCACATTTCCATACTTACAACAATGTCTGGACACAGTGATGCAACATCGTCCCAGTTTGTTATTCATCCTCCAAACGGGTTGCCAGATGCTTCTAGGATCAAAGCTAACATTTGCACACTGGGTCATTGTGCGAGTTCAAAGAACCTCCATGGAGACAAAAGTTATTACCATCAAAGAGGTAAACGTTAAGTCTGCATCAGTTTACACAACAAGCACTGAACATCAAAATATATATAGAAATATACTCAACATACATAAGGATGCAATAGTATTTCATCTTTGTATCAACACCATACTCATTTGAATACATTTACTTGCAACAAGTGCCGAGCTCTTGGGTGTTATGATCATTAGTCATGAATGGATCTGCCCGGTGAAGTACAGGATAAAGCTACATAGTTACAGGCTTAGCCATTTACACTTCAGGGTACACTGGTCCCATTTTGAAGACAGCAAGCCCTTGTGTAAGGATTTAAAGACCAGGCAGCAGTTTCCCCAGAGGGACTTCTCTCTCCCCCAGCAAGCTGTCCCTTTTCAGGCTAGTACCTTTGTTCACGACTTTGATCTTCAGAGCCAGGTTTTTCACCTGCGTCGAGCTAACCGAGTCAAAGAAGAAGTCCTCGTTGAAGACAGGATTGCGGCTGTTCTTGATAATGGTGCTTCGCTGCTTCTGTAGCTTACCTGGAGTGAGGTAGAGTGAGACACAACAGTTGATGCTCTTTATGTCAAACATCTGGTCGTAGAGGTCCTCAGCTGCGATGATGCGAATTCGTAAACGAGCCGTGCCGGCATCGTAGTCAGCACAGAGCCGAATGGTGCCACCCTTGTGCAAGTTAACGGTGTGTTCCCTTTGCTGCCTGTCCCGTCCATGTAGATGGTCCAGAGGACCACCTCCTAAGGGGCAATGAGTACGCCTGGGCACGCTGGGGCTGGGCTCTGCTGAACTGCACTCGTCCGTAGAGAGTGAACTGTGCCGAGCAAACGTCCTCTTGGCCTTCACCACCTTGGCCTGGGTCTCGTGGGTGAAGATCTTGAGCAGGGACGCAGAACGGGAGAGCAGAGGGGAACTGAAAGGAGATGACTCTGCAGAGGAACAAGTGTCACTTTCACCTCCACTGAAGTAGCGGTACGGGCTGATGTGGGAAGTGTTGAAGTCCACAGGGTTCAGGTGGCTACCTTCGGTGCCGCTCTTGCCCGGAGACTTGCGCTGAGTGTTGGGTGAGGTGACTGGGCTTGTGTGGTCACAGTGGAACAGGGACTCTTTCCGGCGAGTGTGGGGACTCTCCATTAATGTGGCGAACCCATAAGACGTCTGAGTTTTTGGGATATATGGTAGAGACATTGCCGTCTGAGACTGAGGATCAGCATTTGTATCGCCAGCGACGACGTCATCCGCACTTTCGATCTGAATGATGTGACGGTTGGCGGCTCTCAAAAGGTTCTTGGTGTCTCCGGCCAGCTTGCTGACCAGGCGAGGACTTCGAGGGCTGCTGATTACTTTGTTGCCGATGGTCTGCTCTGATGTAGAGGGCCGTAGACCTTCCTTGGGCTTAACATCTGGTGTTTCAGCCTCAGGTGGACAACTGACTAACTTGGGTGGGATGAAAAAGTCAGGAATTTTGTCAGGGGTCAGGACATTGCTGTAGATAGGGGCTTTATCCTGTTTGTCACCAACCTCCCCCTGTCGAGGTGCATTGTTCTCCACCGAGTTCCGGATTTTTTCCAGAACCCACATGATTCTGCTGGGTGTGACCCAATGATGTGGAGTTGGGAGTTTCGGTCTGAAATGTGAGGTGGCACATGACAGGGTCAGCATGATGAAAGTCAGATTTTCCATTAGAATAATCTTATTAATTGAGGTGACCGCATTAATATAATCTAGATTTTCATTGTAGAAAATATGACTCCTGTCTTTATGCTACCAAGTTTTAATTATTGTTCAAATGTCTGAAATCAACTAAATAAAGTAAATATTTTAGCATTTAATAACTTATCAAAAAACATTGATCTAGTTCATCACACTTAAATATACATTAGACTTAGTATTAACAGTGTTATAACAAAAGATTCCAAACTTTTGAACAATAGTGTATAATATAAATCATGTTAACGTGTTAACTTAAATCATGTTAAAGCTTTGAACTTTAGAAACAAAATGGTTTCAACAAAATGTCAGTCTCTGTACAGCTCAATCACGTTTGAGAGGTATTTGCATCCATTTGACAGGATATTAGCTCAGTGTTATTCAGGCCAGTTTTCAGTGATTTGCAATTAGTGACAAAATTTAAAATGTCAATGTAATCAACAATGTTATTTACTAAAAACAAAACTGAAACTGTTTCCTTGTGTGTGAACCAAAACACATAAGAAAATGCTTTGTATTGGGTTTATTCTTGTGATATAAAGAAAACCACAGTAGACTACGAGTGCATCTCCAAATGTAGAACATTGTGGAAAATGTTCATTTTGTTCATAACTGAATTCAAAAAGTTTCATTTTTGATCAAAAGCATTATACATACTGACATTGACTTTATGTTATGATTTGAAGAGTAATTTTATTCAATGTTGTAATAACTTGAGATTCTGGATTATTCTGAGCTATAATTAAAAATGCATATAATAATTATGAAAATATACTTTTTTTGTTGTGGTGCTGCATTACACAGACAGTTTGGAGAGAGAAAAAAGCCTCTCCATCCCTCTTTAGTGAACTTCAGAGAATTTCTAATCAAAGATCAGACAGTTATTGTCAAATACACAGTTCATATGAGCAGTCTGGCTTAGAAATGCTCTACAGAAGGCAGACTAGACAGAGCCTGGATCAAACAAGCCCAACATAAACATCACAACCTAAACCTGATCACATAAATAACACAGAAAGTCATTATGCACTGCAGAAGCGACAGACACACTGTTAAAGAGATGGATTCAAGTAGCATCTCAGTCATTACTGGAGCTGCTGAGAATAAATAGGTTTAGTCAACAAGATAAAAAGTAAACAAAATAAAGACAGACATCACAGTGTAGTAATTACATCGGTTTTCATTAAATCGGGCTACTTACAGTAAGAGTGAACTTGCTCTTCTGATTACTCTCCTCAGGTGGTTCAATAAACTGTCTCACGTCTTTCTACCTCCGGTGAGGAGCTGACAACTGAGCAGCCTGTTGCCCTTTTATAGTCACCACCTGCTGCGCGGACCAATCAGAGGAGCTGCAGCGCGGACCAATCAGAGGAGCTGCAGCGCGGACCAATCACAGCTCGTCATCATCGTTGAATAGTAACTGTAGGCTCGCTAGTAAACAGCTATGTTAAAGTATATGACTGGTTTAATGAATAAGAATATGGAGATGTTTCAAATATAGCATATCTTATCTATCTACACTGGCCACTTCATTAGGTACACATGCTTTGTATCTACACTGACTATATAGGTGCACTTTGTACAGACAGACTGTAATCCATCTGTTTCTCTGTATACTCTGTTAGCCTCCTTTCACCCTGTGCTTCAATGATCAGGACTATTTGTGTGGTAGATCTTTCTCAGCACTGCAGTGACACTGACGTGGCAGTAGTGTGTTAGTGTGTTATGAGCTGTATCAGAGCTGATGTTTTTAACACCTCATTGTCACTGTCTTGTATATCAAGTCTCTCATATAGTGAACATTGAGCTAACAGTTTTAAAATCTCCAGCAGCTCTGCTGTGTCTATCAGTGCAACACACTCTAACACACCACCACCACATCAGTGTCACTACAGTGCTGAGAATGATCTACGATGTAAATAATACTTGTCTGTGTCTGTCTATGTATCTCTCTCCCATTCGTTTGTGCATTTGAATTAGAATGTTATCTGCTCTTAAACACTGAGGGAAAGAATATAGTCCAGTAAAACAAAACTCACTTGAGGTTGAACTTCCAGTCACTTGTCAATCTGCTTTTCTCTGGCCATCAGTTGCCCTGGAGACCAGGCCATATCTATGGCAACAAATAGACTTTTACAGGTGAGAAAAAAAGACAGAAAAGGTCCAAACGAGTAAAGATGAAGTGAAGGAGATTTAAGTGTTAGAGCTTCCACCACATACTATAAAACAAAACAGCTTACAATCTGTAACATTCCAGCAGACTGCAAAAGAACATAAATAAATATGACTGCAAAACTGTCCAAGACAAATTGGCCGTGCTCACTCCAGGTGGGTAAAATGGCACTCTCTACTCTGCACTATTAAGTAATGTCAGCTGGCTCAGGCATCTGTCAGGCGATCCTTCCAAACTAGGGATCCTGCACTTTCCTCCAAGCACGTTGGCTGCTTGGTGACGTATTGGCAACAGTTGGAAAAGAGGCGGAGCTTGACTTCACATGCATTGGAGGATGACAGTGTTAGCCTGCACCCTCCTAGACTCAGGGATATTACAAGTGATAGGGAGATAACGAATGGGTAGCTCGATTGGCTACTAAACACATTGGGGAGAAAATTGAGTCAAAAAATTATTACATTTTAAAAAAAGTAAATACTGCTGATATAGTACTACTATATAAATACTGCTGATATATAGTACTATAAACTACCTCATAGTATTTAATGAGGTAAATGTATGTAAATGTATCAGTGCACTATGTTGAGTTTTCATTATTCTCTTATATACTATTCTACCTTATACCTGTTCTTATTTCTGTATATGTAAGTCTATGTGACTTGTAACAATGCAATTTCATTTCATATATTCATAAATAAATGTGGGGACACAACTGTGAAAGGAGAATAAAAACATTTTTGTGAAAATAAATCTTGATTTTTTTTTTTATAACTCATGCGTGAAAGGGCTAATGAATGAACAAATGTCAAACAGAAAAATGAATGAGCTGTGTGAGTGATAACCAGTTCATCTCTTTTGTCAACTGGCCACTCAAGAAATCCACCCACGCTGGGTACTATGAAATTACCTCGAGATATTGACTCATTGCTACAGCTGGCTACAAAAGAAGGTGAGCTTATCACAGACTGAAAAAATACAGTGAAACCTTGGTTTTCATCATTAATCTGTTCTAAAGTGCTGATGATAACTAAAACAAATGATAACTGAAGCAATATTTCCCATGAAAATAATGTAAATCTTTTTAATCTGTTCCAGGCACTCCAAAATATAAAAAAAATTAATTTAATACAGAATAACTGTAGTTTTACATACAGAACACAATGAGAAATAAATACAAAAGACTAATGAAGTGGATAAATGAACATTTATCATCACTCTTACGGGTTTACGCTCTGTTTTTACAGAGTGCCGGTGTGGTCCAGCCGCAGCCTTTGTTTTGTATACCTGTTCTCGGGGTACTCAGCTACTATTTGTTTTCATACCCGTTTTAGACGATAACGCTGCAGTATCAGTAGTGAGACGTGTTTAAGTTTATTTTGAGCGTTATCAATAAAACAAAGGCAGAGAAACAAAATCAGAGACGATAAGAAACAAAGGTAAAGAAACAAGGAGAAACAAAGAAGGAGAAACAAAGAAAGAGAAACGAGAAACAACGAGAAACTAAGCCAGAATGAACAATGAACGTGTTGGTGGATGCTTTGTTTTTATAATTAGCAGTGAGTCATGTGGGCACGCCTATGAAAACCAGGCAGATGAACGATAACCGGGACAAAATTTCCCCGAAAAAAGTCAACGATAACCGAATTGTAGAATAACCAGGGCAAACGTTAACTGAGGTTCCACTGCAAGAGTTCATACAAAACCCAGTCAATGAACTTCAAACTGGACTTAAAGTGAAACTAGGGATGATCTTATTGAACTCAAAAAGTCACTGTTTACCTGCAGAAATGCTGTAAACACGAGCACAGTGATGTTTATGACCGCTGCTTAGTGACTGAAGCAAACTCAGAGACAGACATAGAGAAGATCAACAGTCATAGCCTGTAGAAGTTGCAAATCCAGAGAAACAAATTACAGGCCTCATTCTCCAAACTGCCTGAATGAGTTCCAGGCTTTTGTTAAAATTGTGAGTCACACAAAATGATTTAATAGCAGCTATGTTGAGCGCAGTCAGGGTCGGGATGTGCAGAAAGATACAGTAAGAAGCCCATTACACACATCATCACAACAGAGAAGAATTAACCATCTATTCCAAGGAGAAATCAAATGGGTGTTCTCATATTGAAATGTCAAAAGACCTTTCACAGACACATGGCACATCTATTTCAAGCTCTCTGTAAGGAAGCTAAAACAGCACAACAAAGTCTGGAGGAAAAATAAGTGGAGAAATAAGCTTGACCCCATGAAATTATGTCGACACATCTGAGAGAGGAAAAAAAAACATCCTAACAACTTGTTTGGGTAAGTAAATATGTGGTACATGGGCGCATGTTTAAATTGGGTCATAAGCTTTAGGAGTCTGAATAAAAAATGACAAACGCTCATTTCATTGTTGAGTTTATTGTCGCACTTTGTTTCCCCCCAATGGTTTCCTTGGAAACTGGCTCACATTTACACTGTCATGTTGCTTGATGTCACACCAACCTCCCCCACCCCCAAAACAACCTGCGCCAGCCTCCAAATGACGTTACCTACTTGAGAACCAGGAGTCTGTCTACAAGACTGCATTACGACTCCATCAGCTTATTATAAACTTTTTTCTCAGAACAAGGACACAGAAATGTCTTCGTTGTCTCAGCTAGACACAATGAGGAAGTCAGGGGCAGCCGTGGCCTGAAGGTTAGAGAAGTGGGCTTAGTTCACCATTTCCAACCAGTAAGGCTTTTGAATCAAGGCACCTGACCATTAACTGCTCCCTGGGTGCTGTGATGGAGGTGCCAACTGGAAATGTACAACGAAATTACAATGAACTTAACATGTTGTCCATTTAAAGTTGTTTTCTCTGCTAATTTTATGTACTTATGTAAATGAAACTCTTGTCATCTCTTGTTGGTCCACGTCATCTTCTAAGCCTTTCAGAGCTCGAATCATGCATCGTGGTTACCAGGTTCTTCTCCAGGTGCTATGGACAGAGATAATTCTGGACTTTTTGACTCCCCACCAAACATAATCCGCATCATGAGGTACGTCACTGCTGTATCATGAGATCATGGGCCAGACATAACAGTAAATCTGGAATTGACATTCATTTAAGCATTAGACAAGAGCTGAAATATAACAGGTAATAATTTGATAGTACTTTAAATCACAAACAAGCAGTTACTGGTATGGTAACTGCAGATTAATTTATCATTACAGCATGCTGGTAGACATCACTGTTTAACTTCTGATGGGGAAGATGCTGATCATGATTCTCAGACGTGTCTGTTCCAAAAGTTACAAAACTTTTACCATAAAAACAATGAATGCAGTTCAACTTTTGGGACATCTCTGGCTCCATCACTCATATAAATGCATGGTCATAACCAACTCCATTGATAATGTGATCAATGTACTAAAAATAAGAAAACACCACCATCTAGTGGCAAAGTGGATCAGTACAGGTCTAGTGCATCCAAAACCAGCAGGGTCAAAGTCACTCCAAGCATTCAAATAAACACATGTCAGAAACACTATATAACACATCAAAAATGCAAAGAAACTGCAATAAAGACCTTTATTTAGGTTTTAAATAGATTTACAAACCATAAGAAGACAAAAAAAGTAAAACTAAAAAATAGAATGCATGAGATGTATATTAAAGATATTTCAGAGAGGAAGAAAAACCATGAGGTGTCTAAAAAAGACATTATCAGAGTGAATAATGTGTTTGCATAATATTTCTGTCAATTCATCAAAATGTAGATGCATCTAGAGACAGTTTGTGGTGTGTGGCAATACAGCTAGGAAGCCCTGGAAGAGACAGTGATTAAATCCTTTTGGAGGGGTGGAAACTACATATAACAGCAATATAATGTTGAGGTCTGTTAATAGTATGAAGATCAATTCCACAAAGCAGGATTTCCAAGTTAGCCAGATAGCTAAAGCCAATGCTGAGGATTGTCCAATAGGAATGCCCTGCTGCTGTTTTCCCACTGGACAGTTTTGACACTGACACTAATTAACATTACCAAACTGAGGAATCCTGCTTTATGAAATGCCCTCTGATCAAGAATAATCAGATATCAAATAAATAATAATCGGGAGAATAATCAGATC